>JAECUM010093654.1:0-28961 GCA_016617855.1 Megalonaias nervosa | reverse complement strand
ATACATAATCAAAATACTAATAAAACTGTTTATCTCTAGCAGCAGGCAGGGTGAACCCTACAAATTGGTTTCGAGCAAGTTTTTCATAAAATAAAGGTTCCTACAGGGGCTGAAAAAATAATGTCAATAATTATAAACCGAACCTCCTAACTTTATTATTACATATAGTTTGAAAAAACGGATAATAAATCGTTTGGGTTAGCTCATTTGTTATTTTATTTTTGACTTTTTTGTTTTTTTATTTTTATAATGCGTTTAGTTTACTCGCGGGTCACTCAATTTTTGTCGTTCACCCTGCCTGCTGCTGTAAATTAAACAGCCAGTATAAATATTATTAATAATGGTTGTTATAGGCGAACCTCACTCTGCTAGATTAGCTCGAGAGCGACTAGAAGCAATTAGAAAATATTTACCCGTCCGTGATATAGTCAAGCAACAATTACAATCACGTCAGGAATCTCAAGTCGAATTTGAAGAGGATACAAAACAATTACTTAAACCGATTGTCGTACCAACAAAGAAAATTGTTACAGCAACTGAGGCAACACAACGAGCTCTTGAAACATTACCTGCTGATAATGCTGGTCGTATTCAAGCGGCTCAACCTGGGGCTCAACCACAACCACAACCACAACCACGACAACCAAAAACCAGAATTAAGATAATAGATAAATTTTCACCTGAAGGTATTGCTGCTATCAAGGACAAAGACCAATTACTTGATATTGCCGCGTTTGGATATTATGAAAGACAAAAATATGTAAAACCAGAACATGTTAAATCTCTGAACTCTGCTAATTGGATCAAGGATGTATATCGCATATATACTGGTATTCCAGAAATTAGATCTAATGAAGATATTAAAGATTTTAATGAATTTGATGAGGCTGTACATAAATATATAAAAGAAAAATCTAAACAATTGCCACAATCTCCAAAACCACAAAAACAACCACGATTTAAATTACCACAATCACCAGTGCTACCACCACTACCACAACAAGTATCGCCACTGCTACTACCACCACAATTGCCACAACTATTACCACCACTATCACAGCTGACACAATCTCCAAAACAACAAAAACCAAGCAAAAAGGAACAGGAGGAAGAAGAATATTGGTCGTCAGACACCTCTTCTGGAAACGTAAGTGGAAGTGGATTTACTACTCATGGAAGTGGTCTTATTACCTGTCCTAATAACGTCCTTGCTGATGTTGATCGACTAGAAATCCTCATCGGAGGAAAACGAGCTGGTAATAATTCTCCAGAAATAATTAATGAAGCAGCCGATATTTGCAGACGGTTATTTACTGGCGGTATCATGGACGTTGATGTTTATCAGTCTCTTATTAATGAAATTGCCGATGACTACTACAGTGACTAAGTACGTAATTAAATACAATTACTATAATAAAATGATCGTACATAGTACTCAACGTGGACCAGTCATGGTCAGGGTAATAAATTCACGATTACCAGTATACAAAACAACCTACGGAGATGGACTAGGTGATGTTGTTCAGGGTCTATTTAGAAGGATAGCCCCAAAAGCAATACCGATCGCAAAGCAACTGGGAATGAAAGCTATTCATGTTGTTCGTGAAAAAGGTATTGGTGCTATGGGTAATCTCGCTGGTAAAGCATTTTCAGCGATCAAAGATAGACTAGCACGATTAATGCGACGAAAACCTCAACCACCAGTAAAATTACCTAGTACTGAAGTAATGCCTGCAAATGTCAGTAAAATAATAAATCAAGTTGCTAATCAAAAACTAGCAGAGTTGGCTGATGTACCAATGTCAGAAAAAGAAAAAAATATAACCTCTAGTCTGATAGCAGGAAGTGGTCTTCGTTTTAGACGATAATAATTATAATAAAGATGTTCAAGCGAATATCTGATCCCGCATTTGACATGGACGCACCAGTACTTAAAGATAAGTCTGTGCGTGATTATCAATATTATTCTTATGACGCTCGAATTCCAGATCAGCGTGGACGAATTGAACTACAGGTTCAGGATACAAGTAGGTATTTCTTACCCGCTGAGGCTTTTATTGACGTAGAAGGTGAAATTTTAAATAACGCTGCCCCTGCAGCACCAGTAGCATATGGAGACGATGTTAGTGTCGGTTTTGTTAATAATGGTATTATGGCGTTATTTGACAGCGCAACGTACATGATGGACGGAAAAAATATTGAATCAATTCAGAAAGACGTTGACGTTGCAACGACAATACTTGGCCTTGCAAGATACAGCGACGATTATTCAAGATCAGCTGGTCCATCTATGATGTTTGTAAAAGATACTTCTAATTCTCCAGAGTATCGACAATATGAAATAGGACGACCAAGACATTTTGCTAGAAACGCCGATGTGGATGTACAAAGTATGATTATTAATGTAGATTCAGATTTCAACTTAGGATTTAGATCACGTCGAGCAATGTTGCGTGGTGGAAGAAGAGCATTTTCATGTGCCATTCCACTATCAGATATCTTTGGATTTTGTAGAAATGTCAGAAAAGTCATTTTCGGAGCTAAGCACACAGTTGTACTTGTACGAAAAGCAACTGACAATGATGCAATATGGCGACCCGCTGGTGATGCTGGTAAACTAATTCTTACAAAACTTTCATTATGGATGCCAGTAATGACTCCATCAACATCTGAAGAAGATCGTCTACTCTCTTTTATGAATCAAGGTGGTAAATCAACGTTGTCATGGTTAACAATGACCACAGATGCTATCCAGAGTAATATTAATGGTTTATTTACATGGCAGATAGCTTCTCAGCAAGGTGTTTCTGCACCACGACATATATTTATTGCATTTCAAGATGCTGCACGGGTGGATGATCAAACACGCAGCATTATGATATTTGACAATCTTGGTGTTTCCGAGGTTTCGTTAAGAATAAATGGACATCAAGAACCATCCGAGAATATATTGTTGAATTTCGATCAAAATCATGTAGCACGTGCATATCATCGATTAATGACGTTCATGGGACGTGATCAAAATATTGATACTGGTTTACAAATATCACAGTTAGATTTTACAACTTTATATCCAATTTATTACTTTTCGCTCGAACATTTAGATTTAACAAGACAATCTGTAGTCGATATACATTTTCGAGCTCATGTTAATAGAGATATTGGAGCTATACCTAATTACAGAGCAATTGCTGTTATACTCAGCGATAAATCAATGTTACTTGAAGGTGTTGGTGGACGAATGCGAGTCGTTGATGCTCCAGTAGAAAACATGTAATTAGATCGTTTATGAATATTACAATCTCATATAATCACGTTAGTGTCAGTCTGACTCCTGGTCAGATTAAAAGGATACAATCAGCATCAAAAAATGACTGTGGATTAAAAATATTGCTAAAGAAAGAGCAGATGAGCGGTTCAGATAAATTATCTCTTACAGAACGTCAGCTCAGTCATTTCAATGAAGCCAAAAAATCAAATAAAGGTATAAAACTTAATCTTTCTGCGGGTGCCATTAAAGACATCGTTAATACGGGTGGTATATTTCCACTTCTTGCTGCTATGCCAGCATTAATTGCCGCTGCAGCCCCAGCTGTTGCAAAAGCAGCTGCATTAGGTGCCGTTGGAACCGCTGCTGGAATGGCATTAAAGAAAGCAACCGGACAGGGAATCATACACGCAGAAAATTTAAAAAAAAGATCACGGGCAAAACAACACGGAAGACGTCTAAGAGCACCAAACGTACCACAGCCGGGCCGTCTAAGATTATCAGGCCCAGCATACGGTCGGGGTCTAAGATTGCCAGGGACTCCACATTCATGGTACGGAAAAGGCCTAAGATTACCAGGGACAGTTTACTAATATCTCCTATGTCCAATTTTGATTTACTAGATGCTGCTAAAAAATTAAAAATAAAAAATTTTAGAGGAGTTTTTATGCGTGATCAATTACCAAAACAACCAAACAATATTGAAACCGGTATTATTAATCTTGACAAAAACTCTGGTCCAGGCACACATTGGGTTGGATATGGCAATTGATCCACGTGGAATTATTTATTTTGATTCATATGGACTAGCTCCACCAAAAGAATTCTTAAAGTATATTAGCGGCTATCAAAGTACTCCAATATGGTATTCAACGCTACCAACACAAACATTAACTGATCCACCAATATGTGGTCGAGAAGTACTTAACGTACTTGATGTTGTATCAAAATCAACAGAACCACCTCACAAAGTTGTATATGAATATACTACGTTGTCACATTTAAACAGACATCAGTAAATATAATGGTGGATATTTACGGAAGATCTTCTCGTGGTAAAGCTCAGCAGCAAGCTGATTTATCTAAATACGGAACTCTCGATCAGCTCAGAAATGAGATTGATGATTTATTAAACATAACCAGTGTTGATTAAAATGAAGTAGTTGTTTTTCAGGATAAGGAAGGACGATTAAAAACTAGTAATATACAACTGCCAGATGTTCTTATACGAGTTCCTAATGCGGTTGTTAATAATATAGTTACTTTTACTGATCAGGGTAAAATACAAGATTCCGGTACGTCAGTCAACGATTATATTAAGAAAGCTGGTGATTTGTTCACGGGTGACATTATTATGAATCAAAATAAAATTATAGACCTTGGAAACCCAGTCGCAGATACAGACGCTGCAACAAAGAAATATGTCGACGATCAAGAATCTAAGTACGTATTGGCCAACGGCGGTATAATGCGTGCATTTCTTAACATGAATAATAATGGTATTAACAATCTTAGAACACCGGAATTAGATTTTGATGCTGTGACGAAGAAATATGTAGACGATAGCAACATTCCTATAACAACTTCGCTAGCTACAATCAATAATGAAATGACTACACTCAGTAATACTTTCTCTAGACATGTAGAAACGTTCTTAAATTTTCGTAGAAATATAAACAAAACCATTAAAGATTTTTTTGGGGAACAACCAACCGTTGAAATAAAACTAGCCGACGTTAACATGAAACTCAATGATATTGTCAGTGGAATACCTAATATTGTTCAAAAAACTAATCTGATTAAAATTCCACACGGACAAATTAAAAATATCGTGTACACAGTAGCATCAGGATCAACAACATGGACACCGCAAAATAACACACTCGAACATACCGTAGAAGTAACTGGGTTATACAGGTTATCTATGTACGGTTTGGAAATTACTGCGGCAACTTCATTATCACCAAATGTATATCATAATCCTCTATTGGTGATGCTAACCAAGAATATCAAAGAAATCTTTACGTTAATATCAACGGAAATACCTCCGAGACGTTACTGGTGGTGCCTAAAATTCGCAACTGAAACTTAATTAAATGACGTTGATAGTATAATGGATCAACCACAGTCTCGCGTCGACGTTCAACGTTACAGATGCAATCAGGTATGTGAGCGTTTGACTAAACTAAATAATTTTATTGATTATTATAACACGAAAATAAAAAAATACAAAAGGCGTATAGTTGTTATTGATGTAGTTGTTTACTCGGTTTCTGCTGTTATTGTTGGAACAGGATTATTATTATCAACATTGACGATGACAGCACCTACTGTTATAACCATCATTGTTTCAGCATCAACGACTATTGCTGGAGTTCTCGGTATTATAGCCAAAAAGATAGATACCTGTACAAATGCTAAATTGCACGATTATATGATTAAATTACATACAGTGGCAGAGGCATGCTCTAAACTACCTTTGTACATTTCTTCATGCGTCAGTGATGGTGAAATATCAGATACTGAATTCGCGATGATGAAAACCTATGATGATGCGTTTAAGGTAATCGCTAATGATTTTAACGAATTAAATAACAACAATAATAATAATGACAGACAGGGAGTTACTTCAGCAGATCGTCACTAATACGACTCCGTCAAAAACTACTATGATCTCGTTAAGTTCGACCAATCCTGAATTTAGTGTCAATTTTCCAACATCAATTCCTGCAAAGGAAATGGCATTAGCACAATTGCGAGTTTATTATAGGTGGCCAAATATTAGATCAAAACCATTTGGTGGACTACAGCCAAATAATTCATTAGTATTCGCCAATAAGAATAAGCCTGATGGAACTCCTGATTGGCAAGTAGTTGCTATTCCAACGGGCAGTTATCAAATAGAGCAGATTAATGATGAGTTCCAACGCAGAATTAAATCTATTACAGGAAAAGAATCAAAAATAGCAATTACTGTTCACGAACCAACATTATCAGCGGTTATTGAAATAAATTCCCCTGATTATTCTGTAGATATTTATCAAAGTTCGATTAGATCAGTATTAGGATGGCCTGAAGATCCACCGGTTTATCAAGGACCACCAGAACCACAACGATCTGATTTCGTCGTAGATGTTGAAAAATTTATAAAACTTCCAGAATATCGAAAAACGTATCCGTTTATAGAGATTCCGGATGCTTATCGTGGTTATGCACAGTATAATCATTTTATAGATTTCGTTCGGGGTAAAGGTACAACAAGAATAGCAACAATTAATGTTGAAGAAATTAACTCAAAATCAAAACCAGTTAAATCTGAACATGGACGTGTACTTAATGTTCTAAGAAATTTATTTTCCAGTATCAGCACTTCCTACAACGATGACTTAAAAAATCAAATAATTGAAGCAATACAACATTTGAATCAAGTTGCATCAGACTTAGAATATGTAAATAAGGCTATCGTTGACAGAGAAAAAACATTAAACGTACCGGCAGATAGATTTCTTAATACTTACATAGTTAATGAAGATGGTCCTATTCAGCGTGTAAGTTATAAACGTTTATTTAAAACAGTATTTCTTAAATATTATGGAATCACAGAAGAACAGCTACCAACATTTGTAATTCCGGGATTTAACTCTGAAGAGCTAAAGAAATCAGTTAATGATCTTATTGATGAACATTTTAAAAGAATATGTGATTCATGGAAAAAATTAATACCTACACCAACCATTCTTAAATATAATAATGATCCACATGGTGGAGGCCGCCATATCTCACCTGGTATTGTTAATATAACATCAACGATCGCGGTCAATCTAGTATGTGACGTAATTGATGACAGCTATCAAGCAGATCTTTCAAAGTCTAACCAGGCTCAAGAAGGGTATATATATTATATTCATTTAGCCCTCAAGTACCGCCCGGGTGGTTAATTATATCTGAGCCAATTAATCCAATTTATCTACGTGTACATAATCCATTATTGTCAAGAATAAATTTCAAACTTACTGACCAGACAGGATACATTTTGGATCTAAGACAAGAATCACTTAATATTAATTTGTATATACGCTCGTAAAACGTCTGAGTAAATAATCAGGGCGAAAAAAATAATCTGATTCTGAAATAATCTGATGGGTAGTTTACTAATCAAAATTAATAAAAATCTGAACAATAATCAATTCCTATGATTAAAGCAATTGTATATATAATAAAGCGAGATAACTCTGCTATCTCTCTCTGCAGAGTAAATTAAACGATTATGTACCTTACTACTACGTTCGATTTACAGACAACAAATACATCTTGTTTTTCGTTAATTATTTAGTGATTTATTTGTTTTCTGTAAGCAATCAGCTGTTAGTAAAACATCAATTTGTAATAGAAAAGGATATTTATGCACCTTTTGACTCTGATGACTTTAAATTCACGTCAGTTTTATATACCAAGTACGTAGAGTTATTTTTAGCTCTAACACATGTATTTTGACCTTAACGAACGATAACTCATACGTGTGATTATTTTATGAATTTTGAAAAATTGAAGTAAATTCACGCTACAGTTCTACATTCTATTAGTAATACAGGTTCTGTGAGACAGCGCAAATATTTTTATATACTTAAATTTAACTGTATTATTGATAAGAGAGCGATGGCCGAAGTGGTAAGGCGTTTGGACGTAGATCGAAGTTGTGCAGACTCTCGCGTGTTCGAGTCTCCAAAAATGCTAAAGATATATTATCTTGCATTTGGCGACGGATGCTATTTATAATTGGGGGTACGAAACCCAACAGAAAAATAATACAACTTTCCCACCATGTAACCACGTGGTGGGTGTAATTTTGCACTCCCCGGGGTTTTATATGGGGGAGAGTTGTATAAAATCTGTTGGACGTAGATAACCCCCCCCCACCTTGTATTCCGTCCATAGTTAAGTTTATGTTTGTGCCGTCTGCAAAAATCAAAATCATCACCATTTGTATATATTCCATGTTCATACAATCATATGTCATTAGGATAAGTTTACATGTAACCTCTAATCCTGCTAAGATGTTGTTTGACAACTTAGGGGATCACATGGGGTTTGTGCTGTCCTTAGAATTAAGTTCTTAGAGATAAGTTTATGTTTGTGCCGTCTGCAAAATCAAAATCATCACCATTTGTATATATTCATGTTCATACAATCATATGTCATTAGGATAAGTTTATATGTAACCTCTGATCCTGCTAGGATGTCATATGGCAACCTAGGGGGTCACATGGGGTTTGTGCCGTCCTCAAAAATCAAAATCATCGCCATTTGTATATATTCATGTTCATACAATCATATGTATATAATCATCCTCAAAACAGTCCCCTGACCTTCTGATCCTGCTAGGATGTCATATGGCAACCTAGGGGTTCACATAGGGTTATGGGGACTACATTTTTTATAATAATTATTCAGAGACTGATATTATTTTTTATTTTAAAAGAAATATTTATAGATATAATGAACCAAGAAAACATTAATGATATTATTTCTGCTATTAAAAAATTAAAACATAACGGAATAAATCTCACTGATAATCTCGATCCTGAAAAAATATTATGCAATTTTGAAATATTAATACAACGAAAATTTTAAAATAAATACACATTACCATCCAATTATACATTCGTAAAATTAATCTATCAGTCTATGTTAGAATCCTTGGCAATGGTAAATGAAAAACAGGTAAAGCTATTTGCGCCTCTTGCACGTTCGATCGAAAATATCAGATCCGAACTATCTCGTGAATACGAGAAAAAGAAGATTGTGGACAATCGTGTAATGCAATTAAGGAAAATTATGTTATTAGATTCTGTCAAAAATGAAAGTGACACAGAGTGCGACAATGAATGTACCCATGGCAAAATATAGAGTCGAACTATATACAGTAAAAAAAAAATATTTATTTATTAAGAGTACAGAGTTAGATATATTCAAATATAATCAGCTGATCATATTTTATTGAATATGCTGATTTAATAATATTATCTGCAACACGTTTTACTGAAGCAGGATTGATGCCAAAACATCTGGCAGCTGCATTAATTGATGGGAAAGTTATTTCCTGTCCTGTCTGTATATTTACAGACCTAATAACCTATTCCAGTTGTTGAGGAAGCAAAATTTTTAGGTATTATCTTCGACAGAAAACTGACTTTTATTCCACACCTGAAGAATTTGAAAGCTAAATGCTTGAAATCTCTAGATTTACTTAAATTAGTAGCGCACACTGACTGGGGTGCTGATAGGAAAGTCATACTCAGTTTATACAGAACATTTATTCGCTCGAAACTAGACTATGGTTGCGTTGTCTATGGTTCAGCCAGGAAGTCCTATTTGAAGATGCTAGACCCAATTCATCATCAGGGAATAAGACTTGCCTTGGGAGCATTTAAGACATCCCCGTGTGAAAGCCTACTCGTTGAAGCGAACGAACCCCCTTTATCACAACGTAGAGAAATGCTTTCCGCACAGTATGCTCTCAAATTAAGCTCAAACCCTCTGAACCCTGCTTTTTCGGCTGTTTTTGAACCCAAATATAAAACCTTATATGACAATAAACCAAACGTCACACCTACCTTTGGCATTAGAATATTACCATGCCTTGACAGTACCAAAATTGAACTTTCAAAAATTCTGAAAACGACCGTCTCCGAAACACCTCCCTGGCTACTTCAACAACCAAAGGTACTTTCACATTACACGATGGAAAAAAATCGGAGACAAACCCTTCCATCCTCCACAACTCTTACCATGAACTAATCGCCCAATTTGAAAATTATACAAGGATATATACTGATGGATCAAAAGATGAGGAAAAGGCTGCTGCAGCCTTCGTTAGTGGAAAACACACAACAAAAGTTCGCTTGCCAAATGGTTCATCAATTTTTTCAGCCGAAATCAGAGCAATAGACCTTGCATTGCAATATATTGAAAGCAAGCGTATTTTAAATAGCATCATTTTCTCCGATTCACTATCAGTACTTCAGTCACTACATAATAGAAAACTGGATAATCCATTATTAGCTAATGTTCTCCTTAAACATACTGAGCTGAGTACCACCCACAATATAGTATACTGTTGGTTACCCAGCCATATTGGAATTAAAGGTAATGACAAAGCAGACTGCGCTGCTAAAATGGCCCTATCACTAGAACCATCTGATTTTAATACACCGTATACTGATTTCAAACGTAGTATCAAGGACTGTTACGTCAGAAATGGCAGGCATCATGGAGTGATGCCGTGAATAACAAACTTCATGCCATCAAGCCAACCCTAGGAGAATGGACTCCTTCCTACAGAGCCGTCCGTAGGGAGGAGGTAGTCATTGCAAGAATTCGAATTGGTCATACCTATTTAACCCACTCCTACATACTAAAAGGAGAAGACCCACCAGAGTGCGTAGCTTGCAATGAACCATTCACCGTTAAGCACTTTATGTTGGAGTGTTTCGACCTCCAACCTACGCGTAATCATTATTACAATGTGCATGACATTAGGGAGCTCTTTGATACAGTTAGCGTTTCTTATATTATAGACTTCCTGAAGGAAGTAAATATTTATCATAAGCTATAGCTTGTATGCAATCACCTTGAACAGTTTTATGTGCTATATATACCGTCGTTAGATTTTAATTACCTTTCATCTGTTTTCGTTGTCATACATCATTTGCACTCCCCGTTGATCGGGAAACTTTATTTATTTATAACCGTTACCATTTTATCTTTTTACCTTCAACTGTTTGGTTTCGTATCGCTGGTCGATACGAAACCTTTTACCACTTTTAAATGATGAAAGATGTAACCTTTTGTATGGCGCTAAATAGCCTCATAGTGCTGGTGCGCCGTAAAAATTCAACTAACCAACCAACCAACCAACCTTAATTTAGTTAATTAATTTTACTATGTTTAATTTTATGAGCTCAGAACTTACAATTTATCCTGTGAGTTTATTTAATGCAGGTTGACTGCCCATACAATTGAATAATTATACCGATTTTCAAGCTTATTCAAATTGAATTATAAGAACATACAGAGGTATGCACATATTAAATGTTATAGATTTAAAACGCAAATATTTTTTCGGGGGTGGGGGTGGAGGGTCATAATATTTGTATATATTTGATAGAATTGCTTGTCCATACTATATATGAAGTTGTATGAGCCGATTGGGGAACGAACGGCAATTAACATCAGGCTATAAGTTTCTATTAGAAGCCCTTGGTGGACAAACGGGAAATCTAATGTTAAATTTGTCCATTGATAGCATTGTTAGAAGTGGCTGACTTGAATATGGGATACATAGTAACATTGTTAGAATTTCCACCAATACATGACACACTAGGAACGTAAGGAAATCATTTATTAAAATTGTCCATAGCTTTAACTTTTGTGGGGATACATTGCTACAATGTTAGAAGTCGCTGACCCCAATTTATGGTAACGCACGGTAAATCCTATATTAAAATTTTACATGGGGACAAAAGCTTTTATGGAGACAAATGTTTATTGGAGAAATGGTCAATTTTTATTGGGACAAAAGGGAAAGGTAATGTTCGTGGACAAAGAATGGAAAGTTTTTGGGGAAAAAAGGGAATGGTAGCATTCAAATTGCTGATGGAGAAAAGGTCGAAAGTTCATTGTGACAAATAGGAATGGTAATGTTAAAATTAATATCTGCAATCGGGGTGTATTGACCAATACCCCGTCAACTACTATCCTACACCTACACTATGCTATCAAACGAGCAATTGCCTCCTCGTCTACTATTCAACACTCTACACTATGGGATCAACACACCGTGTGTAGTAACCAACACCAATCTGCCTATAATCTAACACCCTACATTATACCATCAACACGCCTTGTGTAGTGACCAATACCATGTCTTCTACTATCTAACACCCCACATCATACTATTTTAAACTCCCTTTTTGTGACCAATACTATGTTATCTGGTATACAACACCCCCACACTATATTATTGTACATAGAAACAACCACCCCGTCATCTGCTATCAAATAACCAAAACATATTCTCCAACACTCAGTATGTAGCGACCAACACATACGTATCTCTTACCTAATACCCATCACAAGACACATTAACATTTGACACTGATTTGTGTGACCAACACTACACACTTTCTAACTAATGAAAACTCAACGAAGGAACAGACGCAAAAGTAAACATCCTTCTTAGACAAAATTCATAGATCGACAGAGAGAATGTGAAAGAGCCTGTCCAATATAAATGATATAAAACGAGCCAACACATTTTCTCCTAAATTAACGTTTCTAAGTGTCCACTGTAACGGAAAAATCAACTATGAAGATTGTGGATTGAGGAGCGTCTTTTCGTCTTTATTTACGAATGCCATAAAACATTAAAAAAGAACGTATTTTTACAAGCTTGACAACATAATGAAGTCAGAGTAGACTTCCAATGATTTAATACAGTGTCATTTTCTGTGCGACGGATAATAAATATGTATAACTTTCTATGAACCATCTATTTATTTTATCTTTGGTTCTAGAGCTTTTACGAGCAAACAAATTACACAGTATTCTAAAGGAACCCAATACTGCATTGATTAAAAAATGAGCCAATGAGGTAATCCATAAGATTCAAAATATTCCACACTGCGAATAATAGGAACGTAGACAGCTACCAGGTGAGTTCCATGACGATGACTGTCATCTGTGTTGATGATAGGCTAGACCATTTTTAGGTTTTCGATCTAACATGTTCATCTTTACCACACACCACATGATTCAAAGATGTTGTGTACGAACTGCAAGTCTGAAGGTAATGAAATTCTCAGTATCCTTTTGTCTTTGCACCTTCATTTCAGAAGAGAAGATTTTGAGAAAGCCGTATACAGACTTGAATGATCATACCTTACCTCCATCGAAGTCTCTGGAGAAGAAACGCATCTGAAAGCTCCCCTGTAACAGTATGGATGTTAATTAAATACTTGAGAAACCCTTTCAATAAGAACTTTAGGTGTCAACTCATAACTTATCATTATCTATTAAGATACAGCTACATAGGGTGTCTTGATGGTGTACTGCGAAGTGATAGATCTTAGAATGTTGAGTAGTAGATGTCGGGGTAATTGTCACCACACACGGCGTGTTGGATAGTGTATGTAGTTTGCGGAATTTAGATACAAATTTAACATGATCATTCCCGTTTGTCCTAAAAAAATCTTCGACACTGTTTATTTAAACATTTGTCCCCAAATACCATTTCCATGTCAAACCAATGGACACTTTAACATAGGGTTGCACGTCCATCCACATAATCTGAACTCAGAGAGAGAGAGAGAGAGAGAGAGAGAGAGAGAGAGAGAGAGAGAGAGAGAGAGAGAGAGAGAGAGAGAGAGAGAGAGAGAGAGAGAGAGGAGAGAGAGAGAGAGAGAGAGAGAGTTGGCTAGATCATATTACTTTAGTAAACGATTGTGATATTAACATATTATACAAATTTGCCGTGAACAGTGAGTGGGGACGATATAGCGACAATGGGACTTCTATGTTAAAATAGTGAGTTTGCCCTATGGCGACAAGGGGAATTTAACATGGGGAATTTTAACATGGGTGGGAATATAAAGCGACAAGGGGAATTTAACAGGGGTGACGTCGCGGTACTCGACACTGGCGACAATGTTGCAAGTGGGTGACCTCAATCGGGCGGAACAGTGTGGCAAGGGGCTGACCTGAATACGCACTACGCAAGGGACAAATAGAGACATAGACATAGAGACATAGACATATGACACAAACATAGATTTATGAACATAAATCTATCATACCAAAAATCGACTAAAACTTTTTTTTAGGCAAGAGAGAAAAGATGTCTTTTCGAGGCAATAGAGTGGCCCTGAAAAGGGCCTTTTAACTTTTTCTATTTTGTCTCATCTCTTCTTCTCCTCCACCAACATCTTATTTTCTCCACTACATTCTTCTTCTTCTTTTTCTTCTCCTATTCTTCCACCTCTTCTTCCTTCTCCTCCTTTTATCTCTTTTTATTCTCCTCCTCTTTTATCACCTTAGTATTCCATCTTCTTATCTCTTATTTTCCTCTTTCTTCTCCTTCTCTTGTTTTCCTGTTTTATCAGCTCATTCTCTCAGTCTGTCCTTTACCTTCTTCAAATCATTAATTTCCATCTTGACTCTATATGGAGTATAACATCCATACTCCACTTCCACCAACAGTTCCTCTAACATCCTCAGGTCATCTACTGTTGCAACTTCATCATTTTGTCTACAATGTTGCCGGCCATTTTTTATTCAATCTCGAATGGTGTGATTGACGAACGCTTCACTTTATATGTCTCAAGCACGGACGCGAAAGAAAACATCCCCTCTTTCCAACTACCAATATCAGCTACCAAACAGCCCATAGTAATGAGAGTGCTAACCTAAAATAAATTTTTATACAAAATAACACACTAATACTAACACAACCACTATACATTCTATCAATATATTGTTGGAGAAGGAAATTTTGTACGTGCAAAACACAACATTACATACAATCACATCAGCAATTCAGTTAGTGTTCATAGTGACACTACTTCACATTCACACAAAACAAACACTCATGAGTGTGGACAAGGGGTTTGTTAAGGGGAAAAGACACACACACGTACTCGCACGCACACACACACAAACAAATGCACACACACGCGCGCACACACACACACGTACGCGCATGCACACAAACAAAAATACACAAACACGTAAGCACACGCACACACACATAATTATATGATTGGCAACTTGATTAGCCTCTCTTTTTAGAGATCTGGTTAGTCCTAAGAAGGGCTGTTTTTCCTAACTCCAAATGCACGTGGTTAATGCTGGCACCTCTCAGGTCGGGCACCACACACGCATCTCCTACTCCAAACTTGCTCTCAATTCAGTGTTGTTCTTGGGAGTGCATATGGGGCTTGAGTTGCTTCACTATCCCATTCCTCCGTTTGAGGATAGTGAAGACTTGTTCTTGCCTTCTTCTTCTATTCTGCACCCGTGGATGCTGTGGTTGTAATGGTAGATCTCGCTGCAGTTCCCACTCTTGCCGCTGTCTTTCCAACTCCTCCTTCCAGTTTTCCTTCTGGAGGAGAGCGGCTCTTGGTACTGGTGGTAGTGGTTGTGGTACCTAGCGCTGTGGAGGTGTCCACATCATTGGCTTCACTTCACAGCTCTGCCTTAGCATTAGGTGAGGCGGGATCATTTCTTTCTTCTCCTCTTCTTTCTTTTTTCTCTTCTTCTTCAATTCTAGCTCCTTCCTGAATTGCCTCCATGGCTACTTCGTCCAGGTGTCGCCTAGTATATTCCATATGCATCTGAAGCTCTAACAGTTTTTTGATTCTACCCATGTTGAATGTTAACGAGTGAACGATGGGGTAGCCAGACTGACGAACGCTCCGCATTATATCTCTCAAGCACCGACATGAAGGAAAACATCCCCTTACACAAAAGCTAACAATACCCTTATCATAACCAAAGGAAATGGGACGCGCGAACCTAAAACAAACGCCCACGTTCACTTTTTTCCTACGTACACACTTTATTATCACTCATACATATAAAAAACACACACTATCTTACAAGTCAGAGAAATGAAGTGTTTATAGGCACACTTCTATTTTTTATCTACAGACAAACACAAACACAGACAAATTTTCGGCAAATGAATAGTACATATTTTCTAGATTGTTTGGGGTAGCCCGGAAAAGGGCTGTTTTCTTGAGGGGGGGGGTATGGCAATCTCTTATCGTCTAAGTTTGCGTCCCCGTTTGGCTGCAGGCTTTCCGATAGGGTCTGCTTCTTCGGAAGGAGAAGGAGAACTCTTTCGTGTCCACAAGGCAGTCCACGAAAGCTCTGTCTGGTTCCTGCTGTTGTTGTTGCTGCTGCTGTTCTTTCTGCTGTTTCTGAAGTCTGTACTTCTCGGTCCACTCTTCTTGCTCCTTCTTGATTTCGTCTTTAAACTCCTCTTCTATCTGGTCTTGGGTCACTTTTAACATTCTGACATTTTCAATCTCATCAGGATTGGGTATCAGGTTTTGCCGGACATGATGTAAATTTACGTGGGTTTCGTTCAGCTTTGTTCGTCTTGAACACAAGGTTGACGGGTCAACAATGGATGGTAAGACTGCAGACCGCCCCGAATTATATTGCTCAAGCGCGGACGCGATAGAAAACATCCGTACGATTTTTTTCGGTAGGAACGCTATTTCTTATTTCATAGTGAAGGATAGCGAGAAGTGAAAGAGCATGTATAATGATAAAATATTTTTTTAAAACAAACCACCAACACTTTTGTTCAAAAGATAACATTTTTATTCAACCAACAATTAGGCAACACATAATATAACAATTCATATAATATCAAATAACATATTTTTGATAAGGTTGACAACGTTGTGAAGTCAAGTTAGACTTCCACTGATGGAGGTCATTTGGCCATTAATGTACACTACGTTTTCTAGTTAAAGACAAGAGCTATCCATAATGGTCACAAAACCATCTACTTTTTCATCGTTTCTAGAAGAGTCGCGATCAAAATAAGTCACTAAATGTTCTAAGGGATATCCAAGACTGCGTTGATGAAGAAAATACACACAATATTGTCCACACACCATGGAATCTGTGTCTTGTAATTTCACATTATTGAAACGAGTCGTCTGGGCATTTCTTCTCATAAAATCGGTGATGTTGTCTTCCAAAGACGGTAAGCCATACGAATCGAAATACTCCACACAGGCATCGTAGGAAAAGTAGACGGCTACCCAGTTGGTTCCTGGGAGATGTATGTCGTCCGTGTTGATGACATAAGCTTGATGTTCTTTAGGTTTGCGATGAGGAAGTTCATCTTTAGCGCACACGACAGGATTCCAAGTAGCGGTGTTCGAACTGTTTTTCAAAAGGTAATAAAGTTCCCAGGTATCCATTTTTTTTCTTGTTTCAGAGGTAATGATAAATCATCAATTCAATCCTGATCTTTTGCTTGAAAATCTCTGACAAGTAATCGTCTCTTTGCTTCCTCTCCGTACTCTGTGAGAAAAAAAGTTCGATGCGATGGGTCTCTTGAGCAGTTAATGTAGGGAAAGAATGATCACGCAAGTCTTCAAACCACTAATGCAACACTGCTTCTTCCGAGATGAGACCCCAATCGTCCTCCAGATACTCGTCCAATTTTTCTTCTTGACTCATCATCAGACATTTGTCGTGTTGAATTTGACTGGGATGATCATTTTGACATCCATAGCAATATTTATGGGTCAAAGCTGTAATTTATTCCGCCAGATGCTTAGTAAAGCAGGAGGCTAAATGGTGTTCCTGTTCTGGCCATCTGGACGTCATCATGTCCTCTTTGTCTTTGTCTTTTGTGGTGGATGATTCGTTCTGCTTCTACGATATCTTCCCATTCCATTTCCAAAGAGGCTTCATTATTCAAAGAAGGATTATTGTCTTCCATATGTTCTAATAGTCTAGAATGACTTCTTTCAAACTCTTGATTTCTATTTCATTGTCGAATTCGGCATACTGGATGACGTTCACTGTCTCCTTCAGTGGCTCTTTAAACTGAATTTGCACTCAAAGTTGGCCGGATATTATAGGGTGGAAATGTCCCTCATAGCTGCCTTGGTCTGGAGTGAAATCAAAAGCCCACAAGGCGTAACCTCCTACGTATTCGTCGTACGAAATGCCGTGACTGGTGTTGGTCCCTAACTGTCCGTTGGCTTCGTACAGGGACAAGTACGACCTCAAGTAATTCTTGCGCTCAAAGGTAGGTTCGAAAGGTCTGGTACACCATGTCTTGACCTCTCGACCGACCTCGATCTTGGACACGTCGAAGTGCTGAAACTGGAAAGGATTTTCCTCTTAGGCTCCGTTGAAGGCTGAATTGTCGACGATACCAATGATTAAACGCTTGGGTAACTGTCATTGGAACAGATGATCTTCGATCATGGATCGCTGTTCAGCGAGAATGGTGAAGGTTTTCACTTCCACGCGTCGTATCGGATACTTGGCGGTCGTACTGCTCAAAGAGTGACTGATGTCGTTTCCCAGTTTAGGTAACTCTTCCACGCGGCGTACGTAGACTCGAGCTTCTTGGATGACAGTTTTGTAAGTGGCATCAGCTGCAGCCATCAATCTGAGACGGACATCCACTTCGTTCAGCAAATACATTTCTTGCAACCACATGTCCAAATGCAAACGATCAGTTCTAAACTACGGCTTTGTACAATTTTGCTTTGACAGTCTTTAAACCCCACATTGTGGGCATCTAGGCTCTTGAACTTGCCCGTCGTGTCAGGTTTCCATTCTACGCAGGCATCCAGATGGGTGTTTTGGGCTTCTTTTCCATACGTCAAGAAATTTTCTAGGTACGCTCCATAAGGGCAAGTATCCATGTTACTGCTGATCAGTTTGCTATTCAAGTACAAATCCACTGAGCTGAACAAGGAATGCATGAAACTGTTGATGGGACTACTACCTCATCGACGTCTAGTTCGGTACCGTCCGTGTCGGGTACTTTGACTTCCAAGTACAAGTAACTGCTATTCAGATCGTTGTAATCTTCGGGCTGTCCTTTGATTTCAAATTCGATGGGGGATGATCCTGAGTTCTTGACGGATGAGACGGGATGAAATTCTATCATGGTGGATGGCATGGCATAGAGATCTAATTCCGACTTGGAACATTCGCTAGACTATCGGTGCATCGTTTTTTTATCTCCCTTATTTAATGATAAAAAACGTCTAATTCTCAGCCGGTTCTTTTTTTTTTTCGGTCTTTCTAACTCTGTGTATGAACTCCTCTGGAGGGGTGTCTTCGTCGTCTCTTTCTGCTTTGTCCTTGTTGTGGGATGAGGGAAGAAGGAATGCCTGACTCGGCAGCATTCAATGCATTTATAGAGTTTCGCGTCAGCCCAAAATATCTTTTCCAGTTTGTAGCAAGACATTTTTGCCTGCTCTCAAGAAGTCTTCTTTGGGGATTTGTTTGTCGATGATGACATTTTAGAGAAATTCTTTGCCTTGCGTCAAAGTTGCATATTTCTAGGCGTGCAATCCTCGTGTCACCATCGGTATAAAAACGAGGGCCACCGAACGAAAGGCAGATTTTATCATATCTCCTAAACCATGTCCTCGCTGCCGAGCGATTCCTCAGCACACAGGATACATGACTTAAATGTCGTTAGAAAATCATTTTCGCAAATGGAGTTTCACCGTGACTTTCCCTTTGGAGAATGGAATATTATGACTCTCAGTAACGGTGCGGCTGTGTGTCCCACCACCTTGTACTCCACCACATCGGAGTACACAAAAATCAAATTCAGTCCTTCGTTCAGGTCTAAAGTGGATCGAAAATACTTGTAAAAATCCGTATTGCTGTTGATCTTGGGGTTGAAATTCGGTGCCACGTTTTTGTCTCCACCCAAAATATCAAAGAAACTACGATTAAAACTGATGGCCTTCGTTTGGGCATCCTTAAGTTTCATCAGTAGGCGACGAGCCACTTTAAGGTACTCGATGGTGAGACTTCATTTGGCTTCGCCTAGCGCTTTGCAAAACACGTCCTCGAACCTGGAAGCAATTGTGTCCACCAACTGTTGATCGTTAAAATAATAGCCTGCCGCAATTTTCACAGTAAAGATGGTGAATAATGGATTGGTTGCTGGATATTTTATATCTTCAAACCCTATGACATTCATTGCCTGTTGCACTTGTTCCTTCAGGTTTCGACGTGGATAGTGTTTTGATTTTTAGTGATGTTTTTGATTTGTGTGGAATGAATGATTTCGACCAAAGCCACTTCCCAATTGGATGGCCTGAGGTAATTTGGCCGTGAAACAGTATAAATTATTGTAGGGAAAGACATCCATGGAACTGTCACTGGGTAACGTTAAGTAAAATTGGTTGCTCATGATTCCAGAGTACTGCTGTCCGAGTGGTCACTGGAGGTCAGAGGAGTGTCTAAAAGAGGATTGTTGTTGTTTCGGTGGTAACTGATAGGAGGGTGACTGACGTTGGTTGCAAGGCTCCCGTTGTTACCGTTAGAAAATTTCAGGGAAGGACTGGGAGAAGGTAACAGATGCAACTGCTCAGTAAAATGGTCCACAATTGTTTGTCTGCTTGTTGCAAACTCAAATTGGCAATGGCAGTACCAAGGACACAATACACCACAAAGATTTGGCAGAAAAAGACGATTTGCGTTTTAGGCACACGTTCTCCACACTACACCCATAACGTTGCTTTTGTAGATCTTGCACAGAAGAACTCGGTGAAGGAGTGGTCACTGTGGTGGTTGAGGCTGTGTTGAAGGACACGATGGTCACTTTTAGAGTCGATGACTTGCCACTGCGCATCCAATCTCCAGTCGTCAACACTGCACCTTTCATGGGGGTAGTCAAACAGGCGCTCAAAGGCGGTCACTACCTTGTCGGAAGTCAATTTTTGGGAGGAACATCCGATGCTCCGATGGTAAGATTGGTTGTATGCTTCGATGTGCATGAGAGTGTGTTGATGCGTAAAATATTTGCACATGTGTTCTTTCAAGGTGCGCTGAAAACGTTCCACGATTCTGGCTTTGGTTTCGGGATTCTCGGTGGTGTAAAAATGAATGTCTCGTTTCTTTAGTTCTTTCTGGACAGCTTGGTTCAGAAATTCGGTGCCTTTGTCGGTTTACCATCGAAGAAGGTGACGACCACTTTGTTTCAACACCAGTTTTAGGTCTCGCACTAACTCAGTGTGCGATTTGGAAGTCAATGGCACGACCCAGGCAAATTTGGAAAAGACGTCGATGACACAAAACAAATATTTGTATCCACGATTGTAGGTGGCCAAATGAGAGACAAAGGCAAAGTTAGCTTGCCATTGATGATCGATACCCTCCACTCGGTTGAGATTTCTGGAAAATTGTCGTCTAATGGGTTTGTGTAAGGTGTACTTGGCTTATTCTTGTAATCATCTTTGCAAATGAGGTAAACGGACACTTTTGAATCGGGTTTTGGCTGCACGATATAACGTCTGAACTCCTCCGTAATCCGCAGAATGAGATGGATCGTAGGAAATGCTGGCTAACAAATTTTCCATTAGGACTTTTTTTTTAATAAGTCACCCACTCTTCACGGATCCTACTCTTTTCTTCGTGTGGTATTTTCTTGGATTGTAATGCTTTGCGTGTCTGACGAACAATAGGTGTCGAGGAGGATGTCTGAATAGGGGTACTCAGTTCTTGTTTAACTTCTGTCTTCACCATCCATTTCTCTTCCAAGGAAGTAGGGGTTGCCATCATCTTTTTAATCCAACCAATTTTTTGATGTTGGTGGTGTTAACTTGCGTACTTTTTCCGGTGAATTTTGAAACTCTTCTCTTTTTTCTGTCTTGATCACTGGGGGTGGTGGAGGGGGTGGTGGTGGTGGTAAATGGACTTTTAATCAGAGTCTTAAAATCTTTCAGAGTCGGTTGAGCTGTTTCGTCTAAAGCTTTCTGTTGAAAGAGTTTAAGTCGTTGCAACACTTGACCGTACCGTTGAGCTTTTCCCGTTTCTGACAAATCGCTGCTATCCATCAACGATTGCAATTCGTGTTGTAACTGGGACACCTCGATCAAATGAGGATTGGGAGGTAAATGCAGCGTCCGTTATTCTTGCCAACGATGTAATTTCATCTATCGTTTGTAAGACACCAAAGTCAGTTTTCGTCCTTCCATCAGATTCCAAAAGTAACGTCTGAGATCTTTTGACTCCAAAGGTCCCTTTTATCTTCTTGATCCCTTTTGTCTTTGAACCATTTGTGAAGCAGTAGCTCCTATGAGTCCTGTAATCAGTGGTGCCAATGTGACTTTTAGTATTGGTGGTAACAACAGGTGCACTAATCCTCTACGTTGTAACATACATCTTTTTCTTTTGACCGATGGGTATTTTCTTTTGGAACATTTGGCGAAGAACGTGTCGATGCTTGGCTAAGCATTCTTTCTGATTTTGAGACAAAGGTATCGTTCCTTTCAAGATATTCAGCCAAAATTCGCACACGGTGTCGATGAAACCTTTGGAGGCTGTTTGAATGATTTGTTTTCGCATGGGTGGAGGGGCTTTGGACAAGATGGACAACACCTCACAATGTTTAGCTAAACGAAGAGGCAGTCCTTTTCTTTTCTTTCCTTTGGGGGCAGATGAGGAATGGCTTGGGGGGTGGGGTGACATCTTTGTTTCTGGGCACACACAAAAAATACACTGACGTCGATGACTTGGTACACGCCCTTTTATCTTAATTTTTGGGGTAGGTCGAAGTGTGTGTAACCAGTCTTTTTGCCAAACTCTTTGACTACGGCTTCGTCAAAATTGTGACGACCTTTTCTTCTATATCGCCAAACAATCCTCCCCTTTGGTTGCTCCTCTTCGTCTTTGGACGTTGGGCCTTTCTTGGGGTAGACGTCGATGCTTGGCTAAGCGTTTTCTAGGATCCGGGTCAAACGACGAGACTGTCTTTTTCTTTTTCCTTTTCCCTTTTGGACAGCAGAACGACGATGGTGGTGGTGTGCACTTCTGGTGGGTGATATCTTTTGGTGTTCAGGAGCACAAATTCACTGATACCCATCGTTTACCTCAGCTCTTTTCATAGTGGATTGTGTCACCACCGATTGTCTCTACGTCGATTCAACTTGATGACAGGCATCACGCGTTGTGGATGGGTTCGCAACGGACTAAATCGGGACAGTTCCTGCTTGGATAATTCAGTAAACTCTGGAACATTCTCGAACTCTCTTGGACTTTGATTTTGTGGGCAGGTACTTACTTAGCAGCTGCCGCTACGGCTTAAGAGGAGGAGGGTGTCACCGCTGGAGAAGTTCCTGGAGACACGGATTTCCATTTTTCCATCAAATGTGGAAGAACGAGTGTCAAATTCGGTTTCGCTGGCATCACTAGCAACGGGAAAGTGGAAGAATCTGAGGCTACTGGAGACGCGATCACCGTAGCTGCACGTCGAGGTTTGGGAATGTAAGGTTGCGCCCAGACTGTAGTGCCTCTCTTGCGGGTAGAAGTTGTTTTCTGGGGTCTTTTAATGGAACTTTTCTTTCTCTTTTTCTGGGGACTTTTCTTTTTCTTCTGGGTACGTTTAGGTCGGGGTGTAGCTTTCTTCTTGGGGATGACTTTGGGGGAACTGGGATCCCATTTTAAGATGGAGCGAATGATGACACCTCCTAGAGAAACGCTACCTCCAGGTTTCAAAATGATTTGCTTTTTGGTTTGAGTGTCGATGCGGGGATCTGCCAGTTATGTCGGGGCTACTTTGTTTCTCTCAAAAAAAGCGTTTGGTTTGATGTGGAATGTGAATGATGCTTTGCAGTAATTGACGTGCTGTCACCATAAACATCGTAAGACTTCTCTGAGACTGGCTTCTAAGACACGAGCACGTATTTGTGAATTTTTTTTTCGCGACTGATGCCGTACAAGGCACGAATCAATTTGAAGGGAAGATGATACACAAGGGACGTGATATTGACAATGTGTGAGACAGAACAAAAGTGTCCGAGGTTTTTATAGATTTTTTTGCTAAGTCGACGGGGACGTGTACACGACAGGCCCTCCGTCTTGGCACCAGTGGTGAAACAAATGGGTATGACTTTACTTTGCTGAAACAAATTTTGGGTGATGTAAATGACACTGGCCGTACGGTGATGCCTTTGCGCGTAAAGCACAGTTTAATTTCTTCTTCGCCTTCTCCTAACATGTCGAAGATGACCAGATGAGTTTGACTGGAGTCAGACACGATCCGGTCATTTTCGCCAATAATTCCTTCCACAAAGACGATGGAATCGCCTTGACTTTCTCGCAGAAGGCTGTACGCCGATTGCCACTCTTTGTAACACCACACGATACGTTGAGATGGATGATCGATTAAATGATGTTTACGTTCGATCAAACGTTTGACAAATTCGGTTTTGCTTGAACCGCTTGGTCCAGCAATTAACATGTTAAAGGGATGTCGAAGATACAAGGCCTCCCAACTGGAACGATCTAAATTTTTGTCGATGACTTTGAAAGTGGAGGAAGAGGGAGGAGAAACAGTAGAGGTAGCCATTGTGCAGGGGATGTCACTTTAGAAATGAAGACAGACATGACAGGAGCTTTTATACTTTTTTCAGGACACGTTTATTTCAAAACAATTTTAAAGTTGAACACGAAAGACAAAAATACATAAAAGCTAAATGGCTAAGTACCTCGAGAAAATACACATCAAAACGATCAGAGTGGAATATAAACAAATCACTGCACAACATTTTTGGTGACGAAGATGTGGTGTCATAGAGACAGTTTGTAATGTTCTTAGAGTCTCTACACTTGGAACAGTTACACAGGGGATGTCCATGTCAATGATGGTCATGTCCTGAATGTGGTGGTTTTCCTCGGTAACGGGTTCTTCTGGCGTTGTGGCTAACACAGGTTTATAGGTTACCTTTTTCAGTGGACACTTTAAATTCACTTTTCCTTTGAATGCATAACATAAATCTTGGGCAATGTAAGCCACTTCTCTCGTCCAAGCCTCGAAACCAAGATTTTTTCAGTCACGTACATCTGGCCAGTGAGAGTGTAACTAATAAGCTATACAAACATCTTCGTAAGCATCTTCGGTGGCTAAAATTTCACACAGAAACTTTTCTTCAAACACAGGTCGAGAAGTTTGGAGATGAAAACGCAGCGCTTTTAACAGAGTTAGTTTATCGTGCGCATTTAAAGGAAACACAATCATGGTTTTGGTGGTACTGTGAGGTACAGATCATAAAGAGCCACAAGGAATTGGCTGGTAAATGAAATCCCAGGAAGGAAGTTACTCAGACACACACCACACGACGACCCAAATTCATTTGATACAGTTCTCGTAAAAACTGTTGGTAATCCGTCACAGTCTGAATACTGTCATTGATTTCCTTCCACGGCAATTGTTTTATCACTAATGATAGCTGTCTTGGCATGGTAGCAAGGTTTAATACCCTCTTTTGTTGAAGGTAATAAATGTACTTTTTGCACAGAACTGATCACACTCCAGGGGCGTATCCAAAATGTTTAGTCACTAACTCACACACCACACGTCGCACAGAAGTTTCCCCTTGAACCAAGATTTGTTCGTGTAAAAGAACTTGGTTATATTCTAACTCTTCCTCTGGAATTCGGTGCAATGTGGTTAGCTTGTAAGAAGTAGGATGGGTAGCAACCAAAGTCTTCTGGTCCTCGGTCAGTTGATCAATGTCTGACCATTGCAACGCTTTCAAATGAATCAGTCCTCTTATAGAATTCAGGTACCAGAGGTTTAAACATTGGTGACATAACGGATGCAATTGTTCCTTGCGTTTGATTTGTATTTTGACATCGAGCATGTTCCAGGTAAGGTGGATCTATCTGCTCCCACTGGCAAAGTGACACACCGCACTTGAAGCACTTGACTTATCACCTTCGCCCAAGTAGGTAAATCCGGCTCTGACTAATTCTTCGGGGGTAGGTCCTTTCAGATATTTAGGCCACTTTCCTTGGAAGGTTTGGAAACGACTTTCAAAGTCGCAGTCTTCAGACAAACGCACAGGGAACGAATATTCTTCTTTCACAGATTCATTTCGATGATGGTAAGGTGAAACCCGCAGTAGTTTGCTCAGGCATGGATGACATCCGAACGGTGGTAGTCACATGGTTTCACGCTGAGGATGACATTGACCATGAAAACCAGTAAAGAGTAAACGATAATGAATGGCATCGCTTTCGCATCCGTCAGGTTTGACACGCACATCATTACTTTCCATGGTAGGTATAGTAGTAATAGTAATAGTCATAGCAAAGTTCCCATGATGTGGTACTGAATCACTGAGGTCACTGCATACGGCATCCTTCCATCGCAAGGCACAACATGGCATTCCACTTGAGAATCACTGAACTTGAGTGGTGTCTGTTCTCGCTTGGCAATGGTAGTCACAATGAACTATTGGTCTTTGACGTTTTCCCTTTTTTATACTAGTCGTAATGAAGTCTCGAGCTAGTAAAACTTCCTTTTATATACCTAGTTTTGGAAGTCTTCCTTTTGTTCTTCCTGGACAACGGTACTACCTTCTCTAAGGTACCGTCATAAATGTACCGTAGTGTGATGGGTGGAAAGGCCACAGAAAGGTAAGGACAGTGCGGAGACCATCTAGTATGTTCTAGAATAGCTCAGTCTTTATAGATACTTGGATCCATACGCAACCTCAGACCACAACTGAAACACTATACTTCGTATCCCAATCCAGTCTCAGGTCCCAAGCAGACAAATCCTGTTCTGGCTAAAACATTCGAAGTAGGTAATTCTTCCCAATCCGTGGACCATTTTTTGAACGTTTCCAATCGACAGGCAAAATCACAATAGTCAGGCAAGAAGACCAGAAAGTTGTACTGTTTGAACTTTGAGTTCTCAGTGGGTCCCTCGATCGATTCTTGTTATGTCGAAGTCATCCTTCTTGTTGGTGGCTATCGTCTTGGAACCAATTATTTATACCAGTGTGTCCGTACGGCAAAGTGAAGTGGTTGGGTAGTCGCACTCGCTTCTGGTACACGATTTGATACACTTTTTCCAGAGGCCGACTGACGATTTGGTGTGTGGGTAAAAGTTTTTCCATGGTACGTTGTAAAAGCTGATTTTGGGTGTACCGTTGAGGGTAACAGAGCAGACATCCGTGAAATAAGAAACCGTTAAGCTCGTACACGATCTTGGGGTTTTCTTAGTCCCAGTCATCCACAGAATACGTTCCGATGGTATTTTCACCTCTCCCGTTTCGAGCGTGATGGACCCATTTGTCTTCCTTTTCACACAAGTAATGTAGCCAGCGTAAAGCTTTGACCGAGTATTGACGTTTGCCAAAATTGGTCGTTTGAGGGCGTATGACAGCCGGGGTCTTCTCGGACATGAATCGTGTACGGTACACTAAAGAACACGCTTTGGCAATGGTGCAAGCTTTCTTCAAAAGATCTAGCCTTCTAAACGTTTTAAGTATTCACCTCAATGGCATGGGCAAGGAACTCATAGAATCTTTAAACTGCACTTGTCCCACTTGCATGGAAATGATTTTTGCTTCGTTCAAGGTGACTTTAGGACGTTCGGTACTTTGTTCCGTATAGTATTTCAGAAGATAATGTCCATCGTATATCGAGAAATTATAAGCCATCACCGTGGCATAGCGATGACAATCTCCGTAACGTTCGATGTCCTCTTGGCTCCACGTCTGGTCGACGGGATCTAAGATCCATTGGGCGAAATCTGCCAGCGTGTTTGGTCCCCGAAAATATTTTTTTCCACGTCCTCCAGGAATCTTGCTACAGTGGGGGCAAAGGCAAAATATAGGTTCTTGGATGCACTTCTCGCATGCTCGGTGAGCCACGCAGAAATTAGGAATGTGAATGCCGGTCTCTTGCATGCATTCGAAATCGAAAAGATAAAATTGCCTTTCTTCGGTCATCTTCTTCTTCCTCCTGTTGGGGTTTGTATTTTTGAAAGTAGCATTCGTGTTCCAACTCCACGATTTGGTGACAAATGGAACATCGTTTATTTCCTGGACAAATGTGTGCTTTGGCACTATTGGTACTATGACATGTCCACCAGCAGAACAACATTTCAGGAGTTGACAAGCACTTTTCTGTTATGAACCTTCTGTCTTCAGATGTAGTTGGTAACAGGCAGGGCTAACAAAAGTGCGATGATAAGCTGAGCAATGCATTCTTTTTTGTCCTTAGTCAAGACACGGTTTAGAGGCTTAACATTCCTGTCATTTCGATCCAAAATGCTTGTGTTGCTCACTTTTGTTATACCCATAGTCACATTTCTCACAATAATAACCATATCCCAGGTACTGGTAATGGGATGGAAATGTTCATCGTGATGATAGACGTGAATGTATTTTTCGTCTTTGAAATTTTTGCCTCGAAACAACAGAGGTCAAGGCACTTCTTGAGGGTGTACTTTCAAAGTGTAGCCTGGAGGCAAGACGTCTTGCAATTTTTGCATTTCAGGAATGCCACAGGGTGTGTCTTTGGAGAGGCCATCTTGTTGTAACAGGAGTTCTGCTTCTCTTTGTTGGTAGACTTGGGCAGATCGTTGAATAGTTTTCCAGGCTCTTTTCAACTCTGTCGCGTCATTCTTGTTTATATATGTTCGTCCTACGACGATGGCAAGGGTTAAACACATCTTGTCTTGAGGATTGTTAATCTGGACGAGGCTACGCTTGATGCTACGACGGTTGTCCACCAATAACACTTTTCTGCGTCGTCCGATCCATTTGGGAAGAGAAACGTGGATCATATACAGTGTCGCTTTCCTATCGGTGATGTGAGACTTGTTGCTTGCCTGCAGTATTTGTTTAATCTTTTCGATGACTTTGGATGGTGTCAGTTCTGATGGGCTGCTAAACTCGATCCAAACGGGGAACTTCACACTGTCGTGATAAATGGAAAGTGACAAGCGATCGTCTTCCTTGGCTCGACATTGCCGTTTTAGTGTGGTGAACAAAGAATCTGACAAATCGGTGATGAACCCCTCTGCTCTCTCCAGCGGTACGTCGGACTTGAAATCTTTAAACTTCACTGTATAAGTGAAGGCCGTGGTTCTAAATTTTCTAGAGGAGCG
>JAECUM010093653.1:10000-50915 GCA_016617855.1 Megalonaias nervosa | reverse complement strand
GATTATGTTAGAATATGTTATGTCTAATTGGAGGACAAGGAGATGCAATTACATTGGAATATATTGCCATGTCTAATAGGAGGACATGGAGGTGGAATTACAACAGACTATATAACTATGTCTAATAGGAGGACAGGGAGATGGAATTACAATAAAATATATTAGCATGTATAATAGGAAGACAGGGGGATGGAATTACAATGGCATATATTACCATGTCTAATAGAAGGACAGGGAGATGTAATTATGTTAGAATATGTTATTATGTCTAATTGGAGGACAAGGAAATGTAATTACATGGGAATATATTGCCATGTTGAATAGGAGGACAGGGAGATGGAATTACAATGGACTATGTAACTATGCCTAATAGGAGGACAGGGAGATGGAATTACAATAAAATATATTATCATGTATAATTGGAAGACAGGGGGATGGACTTACAATGGCATATATTACCATGTCTAATAGAAGGACAGGGAGATGTAATTATGTTGGAATATGTTATCATGTCTATTTGGAGGGCAAGGAGATGCGATTAGGTTGGAATATGTTATCATGTCTAATTGGAGGACAAGGAGATGTAATTACATTGGAATATATTGCCATGTCTAATAGGAGGACAGGGAGATGGAATTACAATGGACTATGCAACTATGTCTAATAGGAGGACAGGGAGATGGAATTACAATGGACTATGTAACTATGTCTAATAGGAGGACAGGAAGATGGAATTACAATAAAATATATTATCATGCATAATAGGAAGACAGGGGGATGGAATTGCAATGGCATATATTACCATGTCTAATAGAAGGACAGGGGGTGTAATTATGTTGGAATATGTTATCATGTCTATTTGGAGGACAAGGAGATATAATTACATTGGAATATATTGCCATGTCTAATAGGAGGACAGGGTTATGGAATTACAATGGACTATATAACCATGTCTAATAGGAGGACAGGGAGATGGCATTACATCAGAATCTATTATCATGACCAATAGGAGGACATGAATATGGAAATGGAATATATTATTATGTCTAACAGGAGTACAAGGAGATTTACTTACATCAGACTCTGTTTACATGTCTAATAGGAGGACAGGGAAATGGAATTGCATTGAATCTACTACCATGTCTATATTAGGAGACAGGGAGATGGAATTGCATTGAATCTACTACCATGTCTATATTAGGAGACAGGGAGATGGAATTGCATTGAATCTACTACCATGTCTATATTAGGAGACAGGGAGATGGAATTGCATTGAATCTACTACCATGTCTATATTAGGAGACAGGGAGATGGAATTGCATTGAATCTACTACCATGTCTATATTAGGAGACAGGGAGATGGAATTGCATTGAATCTACTACCATGTCTATATTAGGAGACAGGGAGATGGAATTGCAAGATACTATATTACCATGTATAATAGGTGTACAAGGAGATGGAATTACAATGGACTATGCAACTATGTCTAATAGGAGGACAGGGAGATGGAATTACAATGGACTATGTAACTATGTCTAATAGGAGGACAGGAAGATGGAATTACAATAAAATATATTATCATGCATAATAGGAAGACAGGGGGATGGAATTGCAATGGCATATATTACCATGTCTAATAGAAGGACAGGGGGTGTAATTATGTTGGAATATGTTATCATGTCTATTTGGAGGACAAGGAGATATAATTACATTGGAATATATTGCCATGTCTAATAGGAGGACAGGGTTATGGAATTACAATGGACTATATAACCATGTCTAATAGGAGGACAGGGAGATGGCATTACATCAGAATCTATTATCATGACCAATAGGAGGACATGAATATGGAAATGGAATATATTATTATGTCTAACAGGAGTACAAGGAGATTTACTTACATCAGACTCTGTTTACATGTCTAATAGGAGGACAGGGAAATGGAATTGCATTGAATCTACTACCATGTCTATATTAGGAGACAGGGAGATGGAATTGCATTGAATCTACTACCATGTCTATATTAGGAGACAGGGAGATGGAATTGCATTGAATCTACTACCATGTCTATATTAGGAGACAGGGAGATGGAATTGCATTGAATCTACTACCATGTCTATATTAGGAGACAGGGAGATGGAATTGCATTGAATCTACTACCATGTCTATATTAGGAGACAGGGAGATGGAATTGCATTGAATCTACTACCATGTCTATATTAGGAGACAGGGAGATGGAATTGCATTGAATCTACTACCATGTCTATATTAGGAGACAGGGAGATGGAATTGCATTGAATCTACTACCATGTCTATATTAGGAGACAGGGAGATGGAATTGCATTGAATCTACTACCATGTCTATATTAGGAGACAGGGAGATGGAATTGCAAGATACTATATTACCATGTATAATAGGTGTACAAGGAGATGGAATTACATTAGACTCCATTACCATGTATAATAGGTGTACAAGGAGATGGAATTACATTAGACTCCATTACCATGTATAATAGGTGTACAAGGAGATGGAATTACATTAGACTCCATTACCATGTATAATAGGTGTACAAGGAGATGGAATTACATTAGACTCCATTACCATGTATAATAGGTGTACAAGGAGATGGAATTACATTAGACTCCATTACCATGTATAATAGGTGTACAAGGAGATGGAATTACATTAGACTCCATTACCATGTATAATAGGTGTACAAGGAGATGGAATTACATTAGACTCCATTACCATGTATAATAGGTGTACAAGGAGATGGAATTACATTAGACTCCATTACCATGTATAATAGGTGTACAAGGAGATGGAATTACATTAGACTCCATTACCATGTATAATAGGTGTACAAGGAGATGGAATTACATTAGACTCCATTACCATGTATAATAGGTGTACAAGGAGATGGAATTACATTAGACTCCATTACCATGTATAATAGGTGTACAAGGAGATGGAATTACATTAGACTCCATTACCATGTATAATAGGTGTACAAGGAGATGGAATTACATTAGACTCCATTACCATGTATAATAGGTGTACAAGGAGATGGAATTACATTAGACTCCATTACCATGTATAATAGGTGTACAAGGAGATGGAATTACATTAGACTCCATTACCATGTATAATAGGTGTACAAGGAGATGGAATTACATTAGACTCCATTACCATGTATAGTAGGTGTACAAGGAGATGGAATTACATCAGAATCTATTGTGTTCAGTTGAAGGACAGGGAGATTGAATTTCATTAGAATATATTACCATATTCAGTAGGAATCTCTTGAATCTATTACCATGTTCAATATGATATATCTATTATCTTGTTCAGTATGAGGGGAGGGAGATGGAATTACATTAAAATTTGTTGCTATATGCAACAGGAGGACAGGGAGATGGAATTGCTCCATAATCTATTAGCATGTCCAGTATGGGGACAGGGAGATATAACTGCATGATGTTCAAAATGAGTACAGTAAATGGAATTACATCACATTGTATTACCTTGTCCATTAGGAAGAGAGAGATATTGAATTGCATAAGAATTTATATTGTTTTACAGTAGGAGGGCGGGCAGATGGAATTGCCTCAGAATCTGTTGCCATGTCCAGTATGCATACTGGGAAATGGACGTGCATAAGTATTATCTTTACCAATAGTAGGACAAAGAGGTGGAATTGCTTCAGAATCTATTACCATATCTAATAGGAAGACAGGGAGATGTAAGTGCCTCAGGATCAGTTACCACAATGGGGAGATGGACATACACCAGAATCTTTTACGTGTTCCAATAGGAGAACAAGGAGATGGAATTTCTTCAGAATGTATTACTATGTCCAATAGGAGGACCAGTAGATGAAATTGCCTCAAAATCTGCTAGTATGTCCAGGAGGCGAACAGGATGTCGGAATTGCATTATAATATATTACCATGTTCATTATGAGTACAGGAAAATGGAATAACATAACAATCTAGCATCTTGTGCAGTAGGAAGACAGGGATATGAAATTGCCTCAAAATCTATTACCGTTTCCAACTGAAGGACATGGAGATTGAATTACATCAGAATACATTACCATGTCAAGTAGGAGGAAAAGCAGATATAATTATCTTGGGGTATTCCCATGTCCAGTAGGAGAACAAGGTGAAAAAATTGCATTGTTGGTATTACTTATAGTCTATTAGAATGCCCAACAGGAGGGCAAGGAAATTCAATTTCATCAGAATCTATTACCATGTTCAATAACAGGATGTGGAGATGGAATGACCTTGGGGTGTTGATCAAAAACTAGTCATATGTATGTCCAGTAGGAGGACACAAATATGTAATTACATTGGGGTATTTCTTAAAATCTATTATCATTTAAAACTTTAAGACAGGAGATCAGGGAAATATCATTTCTTTGGGGAACGGAGATATCATCATGTCCTACATTATCATAAGAAAATGGAATTACCACGGTGTATTAATAAGAATTTAGCACGAAGTCCAAAAGAATACATTGTAGTCAATGAAAATACTATGAGTCATATTAAAATAAATGATTAAATGTACACAAGTAGTAAGCCAGTATCTTCATATTTTATATCACAATTTAATCACACCATATGGCTTGATTGTGGTTTACATAGATCACGATAATGTATTCAGAGCTAATAGTCAGCCCTTGGATTTTGATTTCAGATAGATCACAATTATGGCTTAGAAATAATTGACAGCGTTTGGGCCTTTAGTTCAGATATGTCACGATTACTGCTTCCAACCTAATGGATTTAGTCTTAATTGTCAGCCCATGGACCTTTAGTTCAGATATGTTATAATTATGGTTTTCAACTCGCTTGTCAAACCATGTACCTTTGGTTATGCTATGTCATGAGTATGACCTCAAATTAAATGACTTTTTGTCAGATATGTTATGATTAAGGGTTGTTACTTAATTGTCAGCCCTTGAACCTTTTTTCCAGATATGTTGTGATATTGACATCGAACTTAATTGTCAGCACTTGGACCTTTAGTCCAGATTTGTCATGATTAAGGCTTGCAACTTAAATGTGAGTCCTTTTACCTATAGCTCAGATACGATTATGTATTCTGTATTGCTGATCGTATCAATGTAATATAGAGGAAGGATTGTATATTGTTATGGCCCTTAATCAGTGTAGGAGAGGCATTGCTAATTCACAACCTTGTAAACTCTGTTGCTTCTACATTTTGTATTGTAAAAATGCAACCAAATCCTTAGAGAATATTCATTTCAGCAATGTTTAATAATGATCACATTTTAAATATATCACCTAAACAGCTTACCATCGCAACCTTGTGAACATTACTCATTCCACGCGTATTAATTTGTTTTGTATATATTTTGTTCTACATTGGCTGGAAAATTCCATCATACTCGTAATGACATTCAGTTGTGTACATTGTTATCCATGGCACATTAGTAATGTCAGTGACAAGTTACTTAAACATTAAATAACCAAGAAGTGTTACTCAATGGAACATTAGCAAGGTCAGTGGCAACTTATTTTATGATTTGATTTGCAAAGACGTTTAAAACTAGAATATTAGTCATAATTAGGAGATTTTCTCATAAATTTTATTTTTTTCTGTTGGACATGTTGTGTGTGGTTCTTTTAAATTCTTCCTCTTTAAATGCGTTTAGAAAACACAATGGGAGAATTACGAATCGGACCTTCCTGTCCTTTTAAACCAATATTGAAAATGTCCATGGGGAGAATCGTTGATCGGAATAACCTATCTCTTTAAACTCCAATTAAACATGTCCAACTGTAAAAACATAAATGTGACCTACCTATCTTCATACACTGCTAAATAATTGTTCTAGGTAAGATGTGGCGATATGCTTTAATCTATCATGTTCACTAAATTCTGTTTTTAGAACAGTTTAGTGAGCTGTACCAGTGGCATAACATATCCGACATCATGAGAGAATTACAGTGAGAGAAAGAGAGTGAGAATACACAAGTAGTTATGAAGATTCTGAGAAATAAGCCAGTGGCTAAATAATAAATGGATATTTAATTTTTAATGAAAACTGCAGCCCACAAACAATATTAAAATATTGAAAGTGTGCCGGATGGCAGCAATGGCTGTAATTTTCACAATTTCCACAACAAACTGCAAAGACATGAAAAACGACAAAATTTGTAACATAAATAAGTTAGTTTAGTTCTATCCTGAACATGTTTAGCACATATTTTTCCAACCAAATTGTCATGGGTAGGGCTGAGAAAGAGATATTTTTTTTAAAGTCTTTTTATTTACAACTATAGGATAGTCATTTCCTTTACAGGTATTACTTGAATTATTTTGTACCTTATATCTAAAAAATATTTCTAAAAACCATTTTCATCACAATAATTCTACAATCCGATATTAATCAGCAATGAGTATCTCATAATAGTCAGATCTGTACTAATCTAGAAGTTGTTCACCTACTAACAATTAAAGATTAGTTCAAAAATGGCTTGCAGTGAAAATAATCTCTTATTTATATTCAAATAATTTTGTAAATTTTCGTTATCTCCTTTAATAATCTCATCATGTATCATTTAACTGGTCTTGAAATCAATAACATCAAGAAAATTGAAGGTCTTCTTTTCAAAATTCCATTCAGTATATCATGGAAAATCATTAGTTTGTAAATCTATAGTTTATCTAACAATTATGTTGATGTCGGTCATTTGTCTAGAAATATTACAAGGATATGAAAGACTGCCTTTGAGGTCCATGTGTAATTCATGGAGTACAAATAGTGTTCGATATATTATATTGTAAAAATACGTTTTCATATTTCTCCCTCAAGTATATCATCAGATCATAATACCTTGAGAAAACTACTACTACTTCGCAAATCCAAACCTCTCTGGCTAAAACGTTTTAGCTCAAAAGCTAAAACGTATATGCCAACCTAGGTGACCCTTAGATAGAGGGGTTTCCCTTCGACACAGGGATTGGTGTCAATACCTGCGCATTTTTCAGTTAAATGTACTTCCATTCATACTGAATAAGAATCTGTCTACAGAGAGGCTTTCCAATCCACGTACAGGTATTTTGGAAGTTTCATATCCTAAAGCAAGATGGAGTGTTCTCTTGGAAGGAAAGTATACTCCATCTATAAATTTCCATCTCATCTGGTCTTTCTTTCTTCGACGAAAAAGGTTTCTGACTTTTCAGTGTTATCACTTTGCAATCCTTGCACTGGTAGGCCCACTCGGTATGTACCTGAATTGGCTGTGATGGCGTCCCCTCACATTGCCATAGGTGTATTTAATAGGTGCAGGTCTGGTGTGTTATATAGAAGATGTATGATATTGCGGTATAATTTTCTCTATGGTCGGATGCAAGTTTTCTATATTAACCTAGTCTTAGTGTCCATTTTGTATATATGTAATGCTGTACTGATTTTACCCGTATATGCCATCATTTTGACCTTTCCTACAGGTAGCATTGTCTTATAATTTATATTTTAGCATCCATGTCGAAAGTATCAATAATGATGCTTATCTCGATTTTTATGTACACATCATACAATAGAAACCTCATTTATAGAACTTACATAGTGTCCACCGCGATCAGATACATACAAATAATTATTTTTGTCATAGTGTCCTCCCTCCCTCTACAACAACTTCCATACTTACAGTTCCAGGTTTAGTTGAATATTGATTAAGAGATTACTTTCAATTACTTTCACAGTTTGTCACAGTTGCTAATATCTTTGACAGCTTAAATCGTCAACTACAAGACCAAATCATTAACTGAAACAATTTTTTCTCGCATACGTCTTTCCTTAAACATTAGGTCTTGGCTCCGTAAGTCCAACACATCAGGTTTTCATTTGGATACCCAGCAGTCAAGCAACATATCGCAACTCTGGAGATGACAAAGAAATCCTCATTATGTATGGATTGGAAGTCATTTATGGACACGTCAGTTGGTATGCATCATCATGTCCATGGGTCAATGCTGTATCTATTATGTATGAATATCTTTCAACAGATGGAACATAGCTTATCTTCTCCCACCCCGAATATTACAGGACGGACATGCGTGGGAGTCTTTTTCTAGAATTACCCCCGTCTGAAACATTGTGGTCCAACATACGTTGGCCAATGCCATAACAGCAGCTACAAACTTACAACTGCTGAAACAAGATGCGATGCTCTCTACATCCACCTTAAAGCCCATTATACGGCGAAGCAACATTCGCAACCTATGTCATGTAATCTCCTCTTTGATGTTCAAGTTGACAAGATTGGCAAACAAGCCACCTAGAACACCGATTCCCCCCTCCATGTCTCAGCTACAGTGGAGAGATTTGCAAGACAGTCAATAAAAAGATCACAGGGACGACTCTTGAAGATGGCAAACTGGGAATCAGTCCTACCGAACTAACAACCACTGTAAACAACAGTACTACCGAATAAAAGCGGACAAGAGGCATAGAGAGGGGAATCATTTACGCCACTGTTGGTGTGCACGAAAGCCTCTCAAAATGACCTCATCTACACGCCTTTGTGACAGATCCTTGTAGGGAGAAGGATCGAACCCTTTACTGCCAAATGAGAAAGATTTGCCATGACGACCTATGGCCCTAACAAGTGGCTTCTGAGGGATGGAGTATCATTTTCAGCTCACTTCCAATTTTGTCCAGTGTTCCTTCCACTACCAATCCGGCACTCTTAGCCTAATCATCGACCTAAGCACACTTAGTCAACTCGTTTGTGCAGCTTGGTTCATAATTCAACACCAAGATAGGTTACAAAATACCCTCCATTAATGAGAGTACGCTATCAGTGTGGACTCGGAAGACGCATGACCTCATGTCCCCACTCATGGCTTCCAGCAAGTTCCCGTGATTCACCTACAAAGTCTACATTCTGCAAGAACAGAAGATGAATTAGATCTTGCAGCAAGATGTTATATCCCTTGTTACGCTCCTTCTCAGTCTTAGTTTCCTTGTCAAGAAGGACATCTCCAACCTAGTACAATCTCAAGATTTGGGTCAGCAAGGTATGGAGTTCAGCTGCTTCCTTACTGCATTAGCGAACGACAGGCAGACCAATCGAAGTACATGCTCTTTCATTGGACCCGTGCTACATGCATTTCTGTCACGATAGGTCAGTATCGCTCATGACGGCCCTGATTTCATTGCCAAAACAGGCTCCCGTTCATGGGGAATCAGACTTTTGTAATGGATTCATGTCTACTCTGGACACTTACTCTCAAATTCAACTACAGGACCCAGTGCTAGCTCTGCAGTGGTGCTTAAGAAAGACAAATTCTGTTGCATGGACGGAGATCATGCCTCTTCGTACCCCTCACATAGGGAAAGGACGACAAAAGCAAAGACACTTTCATCCGGTATATAGTGGGTAATTCTTTCCACGTATCTAAAATTAACCCACACCAAATTAATTTGCTTTGATGCTCAGCTCACAAAGTAAGGGCAGTCACCAAATTTGCATTTGATCTAAACTGTTCTGTTATTATCAATGCCATGGAATGTAGATCTGAGTCCACTTCTCCAGCTTTTATGTCAGAGATATTTAATCGTCAAAGTCTCAAATCGATTTGGTTCGACCTTTAGCAGTGGCACAAAACGGGTTACCTTCCAAGGTCATTCGACTTTTTCATGAGGACATGGCTTCACGACTTCTGCTTGATTTGTGAGAGAGACTATTTTTCCCTTTCAAAGCCATTTCCTAACATATTGAGTCTGTTATCCAGTTGGTATATTCTTTAAGTTGTCTCACATACCTAAGGTGACCGGTGATAGTTTCTCCATGGTACGGGGATGTATCTCCATCACCTCTGATATGTTATCCTACGGCATCATGATCGGGTAATGTATTTAAATAAGAAACCAATTATATCTCGTAAATGCTTCTTCAATAATACTTACCTAACCATGACACATACACCCTCCCAGCCTACCTGCGGTTACATCCATATATTGAGAGTGCCTTCCGCTCCAGCAGTAAATGAATAACTTACCAGATTTGGCTCCAAACCAAAAGTGGAGAATACTCTGTCATCTAAATGTGCAGACAACTTTTAGCTGTTAGTGAAATTGTCTTGGAGAGCTGACTTTACGAGGTAGTAGTATTTCTTCTAATGTATTACGATCGGGTAAGTATAATTAAATAAACATATCTTTTACTAGAACAAAAATTGGTTCCTCTTTTTACTTTTTTTTTTTTAATTTGAAAGACCTTGCAGAAGTTATATTTGATAAAATCTTGCTTTCTTGTATCAAGTGCTGATACAAGTAATGGTTGTTCCAGTGCTTGATACCAGTTGGTATATTTATCATACTGCCTTTATTATACTAGTACAGAATTCTGACTTGTATGAAATGCTGATAAGGGTTATAGCGTTGCTCCAGTGCTTTATCATAATGCCTCTATTATACTAGTACATCATACTGACTTGCATGAAGTGCTGATAAGAGTTACAGTGTTGTTCCAGTGCTTCATGCCTTTCATCTGATATTGACTTTATTATACTAATACATCATACTGACTTGTTTCAAGTGCTGATAGCGGTTACAATATTGCCGCAGTGCTTGATACGATTTCGTATACTGATCATATTGACTTTATTATACTAGTACATCATACGGACTTGTATGAAGTGCTGATATGGGCTGAAATGTTGCTCCAGTGCTTGATGTCAGTTGGTATTTATCTCATAATGGTTATATTTTACTAGTACATCATTGTTTCCTAGTTGCTGATAGTTGATATAGATCCATAATCTAAATCTCACAGAAAAATACGACTGAGTAAAGGAAAAAGAAGTTTTGTAATTTGGAATGATGCTTTATTCAAGTAAGAGTGTCAGTTCACAAAGTCTTAGAAATTATTTTAGTGCAAAAAAAATCTTAATCAATATTTAGCTTAACAGACCATAAGGTCAAATGAACTTATAACATGGCTCAACATCCGTTGTCTTTTATAAATTGCTTGGAATATAGACTTGACAAGTATGAGAAGAAACAACGTCCCTACATATTGTTGAGGTAATCTTTCATGTAATGGCTAAACGTGTTGCCAATCTTTATAAGTTAATATCGTCACGATCTGATATAAATTGAATAATGAGCAAGTTGGAGGTATAGCTATGCGGAGATATTGCATTTCATTTAACGAGCTTGATACTGTTCAGTAACCATAATTTTCTAGTCTGATTGTGATCTTGCTTGGAATAGTGACTTGTATTATCATGACTCAGACAATACTGATAATGAGCAAGATCCATAACTTTTAATCAGTTGATATTGTACATGACCTGCCGACTTTTTTGCCATTTTTTATCCAGCTGAAACAATTTTGAAATATACACATAAAATATACCCATCAATTTTCTATCCTAGAATGAAGAATGAGCCAGAATTTTTCTGTCAAAACACAAAGGTAGGAAATTTATACTATTCTTTACTGATTTCGTACTAATGTACTCTCAGAGGAGACGAAAATTACTTTTTCCTCAAGATTTCCTGGTTACAAATGAACAAGCACGAATAACAGTGCAATTTAGAATTTTCTTATCATTTTAATATGAACGCTGTGAAAGCGAAGTACACTGGCATATAGTTTTAAAAACCTGCCTTCCCTGGGTACCATGTGTGTTTAAATGGAACCGCCATAAACAATGTAAAGAAACCAATATTGACAATAGGAAACATTAAAATTAGGATCTTGAGTTCACACTGATAAATATATTATTGCAACATACTATTAATTTGCTTTAACAGCAACAGTTACAAGTAAATATCATCTACAAGCATCCTAAACATTACGTAAAGTTTTAACCTTATCATTACATTCATATAGTATATGAATTGTAGCCAGTAAAATAAAGTAAACAAGTTTAATTGTTAACATTTCTACTAACACATCTAATCAAAACAGGAATAACGTGCCATTAGCTAAATATGATTTAGATATACTGGATCAATTAGTTTTGACATAAAATGAACTCAGTATAATATTGTAGGATAAAGGTATCACCGATTTTTATTAAACAATATTGAAAGTACAAATGCTGGCATTAACAGTGGTTTCCTTATTTGCATGTGAAAACTTGTGGTTTGTAAAAAATATATTTCTGCTGGTGCTCCAATGCTCTGAAATATAATTATTTTGATACAACAAAAGGTCCAAGCAATCTGGTATGATACATTTAGATAACATGTTATAATCATGTAATTTCAACTTATTGATATTACTAAGTGGATATCCTTAATACGTGAGCTCGTTTTCCAATACGGATCATCAGGGGATCTTGAAATTGGTTGTTTATGGTAACCATCAAGAAAGGAATTCACATCTTTAGTGGCTTCTGTGACCACATCTGGGTTTTGGTTCTTTTTTTAAAGCATTGCACATCAATTTATTTCAAGTGCTAAACTCCAGGGGTATCAAGTTTAATAAATTGCCTTCACAAAATTCCGCAATTCCGCTGTTATGTAAATTTAATTTGCATTGTTTGTTAGTAATTTTTTTTTAAATTTTGTATTTCATTACATGCTATTGTAATGTAACATTGTATGTCGGACTTGACCCTGTCCAAAATTGAGTTCACCTTCTGATTGACCTGAATTGTCATTTTTTTTTTTTAATTTTACTTTGTAAACAAATAATACGTAGCTAAAATATTCTCAATGCTTATGGGTTTATTATCAAGATCATTATTAATAGAAGAAGTAAATATGTTTATTTCGGTCTGGGTCTAGGCTTTGAAATTCCTTTAGTGTAATTCACATAGTCCAGGTTCTGCTTTCTAATAATAACTATCATTTTTATTTTGTAAACATCAGTATCATTCTAGAAGGGTACTGTCCATTAAGTATTAGGTTTTGTTTTAGAATGTGTCTTATATCTGGCTATGATCTTAACATTAAAATTTGTACCTATCAAATATGTGAAAATGGTGAGCTATAACATATATTTGCATATAGTTTCATTATCATATTTCCTGAAGCTAAGAAAACTACATATCAGATACATAAAACAAATTAGACAGAAAATGTTTCGCTGTACATGACACTCTGTCTAGCTATGATACATATCTAGGCTAAATATCAGCAAAAAGACATATGAATGAACAAAACAACACTGCAGAATAATCGGACAGACTTCGGATAACACAATGAGAAAATCATCCTTCCAGCTATTTTTAATAATAATGAGAAATATCGGATTGCAGTGGGAAGAAAAAAATGAACGATCAATATGCAAAATGAAGTACTTAAAATCATAGTGATTACATTTAAACCAATTAACTGGAAGTTTGCAAGCTCAATGTCATCTATACTTAAACTTTGTGCTTTACATCATTTCATTATTTGAAGGACCATTTATCAAGCGCAATGTTCGTATCTTCTAAGGAGTCAGAATAAGCAGTCTTTGGTTGTATCAACAACTCGTTCACGTTTTTACTATGCAACAGAAGTTAGAAGCATTATAAGAAGCTGCGAAGCTGCTACAAGGGTTTCAGTCAGTCATACCAAGTAGGACATCACCCCTGATATATACTGGTGGAGGGTACATGTACTGCCTGGACAATCACTGATCTATAGCATAACCTATCGGCTGTCAACAATAAGGACAAGTTTTCAAGAACATCTCTCATACTAGACAGCCCATATTGATAAAACTGCTCAGATGTGATTATAATTGTGTTAATCATACAAAATTTACTTTGATGCCTTTCTCCTTAGAGAAGTATCTACAAATAAAATCAAGTAGTTTTGTTTTTCAAAATGTGTTGACCATCATTTCAGTAGATTGTAGAGTTATGGAAGCAGAGATATGCCCAGTATGTTTGAACTAACTGTAAATTTTCTTTTGACAAAATGACTAATAACTTTTGGTGGTCCAAACATTTTTTAAAACTAAACTACTTCATTCTGTCTGCATATACTTCCACAATGAAAAAGGCGTCATGCTAACTACTGTATGACCAATGCAATTAGGCAATGGAACATGTATGCAGCAGAAATTGGTTAGGAAATATGAGTGTGTTATTTGAATTTTTAATGTAGCTTTAACAAATTTTCTGTCAGATTGCTATGATGTCTGCAGTGAGACAGTTTTTAGTGATGTCTAGCACTGGGCATCATGCTACAGACATATAGCATCTTGTCCTACCCAGTCACACAGCAGCAACGGACTTAACAAAGTGGGACCTGATTTGGATCATTTTGGCGGGGCCCCCTGGATTTACGCGCAGGGCCCCCTGTGAACAAGGCATTTGAAAATAAACTTTAAAACGAGTTTTATATGATATTAAACTTAAAAACTTTTATATGATATTGAACTTGAAATCTGAACTTAAGGCAGGCTCTGCAGTCATATTATCCTGACACCAGGCTGACCAGTGCTAGCACTAACCTCTTAATGCTGACCACTAAGCGAGGCATCTGTTAGTATCATTTTTATAAGTCTTTGGTATGACTCGGCTGGGGTTCGAACCCACGATCTCCCGCATCCGAGGCGGACGCTCTAACCACTAAGCCACCGGCACGGTTTGTTCAGGAAGTAAGACAATGACCACCCCTAATCCCACTATACATATCAGGGGCGACACCTTACACAATAGTACTAGATTACCATTGTTATGTTGCTCAGTTATCAACCTTAATACTATAATAGTCCATCATTCAAGCATTAATATCTAATTTCTGAAACAGTAATGCAGCCAGTGCCTCCAAAATTAAATTCTTTATTGACCACTTAACGGTACCTAATTCAAGAACATCATTTAAGATTCAAATGAAGCTAGTCATAATAATACATTAAATACTGCATGCGAAATAAAAATTATCCACTACTCATTTGATTCTACAGAAAATAGGGATAAGGAATCTCAAGGTAGAAACAATCATGTTACTGTTTGGGCAAGGTATGCTCTCCTTAAAAATAGAGGCATGGTTCTCAAAAGAATTTCCAAACTAAAGCGTCATTTGAAAATTAATTCCAAAATCTCAAGGGCATTTTATTAGCCGTGTCTTCTCACAGGTTATAAATTAAATCGTTCCTACAACTATGCTGTATACGTTTCGATATTGCAGCTATATTAATGTGATTTTTACACGAGAAATCTTTGTCTAAAAAACAGCAGATACTATTGCAATATCATCATACCTCATGTTGATGATGATCTGTTTTGACCCAGTCATAAACTCACAGTTCTCAAGAGAATGAATCTTTCAATGACAAAAATGTTACTTGCCATAAAAAAAATCCATTTCACTAATTATCCAGTTTTGAATCAGTAAAATTCTGATCAAAGTCCATAGTATCTATTTCGATGAGGCAAACCAACCTCTGCTTAAAACAGTCAGCTACTGAACATGTAATGGCAATGTGACAGACAGTGGACACCTGCATCAGTAACAGTGTTTAGAATACTGTAATGAATTCTTAAGTTCCAATATGAGCCGTTGTAACCGAATTTTTTAGATGGTTCTTTGTTACTGTAATGTGCGCATATTTACAAGAAACAAATACTTTTATGATACATTATATAGTTGTTTCAGTGTCCTTTACATTTGTTTTAGGGGCCCCGAGTAGCCGAGTGGTCTAAAGCGCTCACCGTTCCGGATCACTGCCGTCTCATCTCTGTCTGCGTGGATTCGAGTCTCAGGCTCGGCTAACGTGGGTACGTGAGAAAGCTTGCCAGTAGCTTCTCGTGGGTCAGGGGTTCTTCCCAGGGTTTTCCATCGTTCTTCCTCCACCAGTTATACTGGCCGCTATGTATAGCCTATCTTGTGCTGCAAAATGGCTTTAAACCCGGCAACAACAACAACAACAACATTTGTTATATATCAAAGTACTATGATCTTAAATCTGATGATAAAAGCAATTTTACTTTAAAAGTAAATTTTCAATATTCCTTTAACAGAATCTTGACATTTAACTTAATCTGACCTATAAAAATTTAGTTCATTTGAACATAAAGGTAAGAATGATAATAAATTGAAATTAAACTCTTCTCCTGTAACTTTGTCTTTTGTCTACTATTATCTACACTGCTCGAGAAATGTGTTATGATGGATGTATATGCACATTGCCCATTAAGTTTTTAAAAACGGGTCATAAGCTAAATCTGATAGGCTATTTTTTATACTAACAAGTAAGGAATTTTATTATAATACCATCATGATTTTCCCCAAATTGTATTATTCTTGCTTTCGAGACAAATTCTCTCCCCCTATCAAAATTATGATAAATATAAGAAAACCTTTAAGAATGCTAAAGTGAGGGTTTTTTGTCTCATTTTCCCTGTAAATTTGAGTTTTCTATGAACTACTGTTGTTACTCTAAAACATTTTTTTCTACTAGAGCATATATTACCATATTGGCACGGGGAGTAGTAGACTTGTATGAAGGTGAGAAGTGCGACAAATCTTAACTCGGGTAGTTTGGGAGACATATATTTATGGGTGACGTCACCAAGATCTGTATGTGGGAACCATATATTTATGGTCAAACGTCACCTATCTCTCTGTGCGGATATCATATATTTATGGCACAGGACAGTGACGTCTTCTGATGTCCAATCTAGGCCAACTATTAATAGTGTGCTAATAATAGCAGGGCGATAGTACATGTAATAGTCCATAGCTTTGTATTAATGTAACAGAACATCAGTGAAACAAATATTACAACATACTTATTGGCCCAAGAAATATGTTGTCAACACTGTAAGTGTAGAGGTATAAATAGCAATATGCAGAATTTTCCAAATTTGAGAATTAATTGTCTGCAGGAATATACGTGTTGATGTGAAAGTGCTCTGACATATCACGTGTTGACATGGCCATCCCATTCAGTAACAAAATCAATTTCTACTAAATCGAGCTTAAACTGTAGTTCGAACATACCTCCCCTTTTGTTTGTACCCTCCCCCTTCCAATTTAAAAACCAAAAAGCACAAATGAGATCAAAGATGCTCAGAACCTAATCAGTTCATTTATTGACTTATAATTTCAAACCCCCCTAATACAGTTATCATCTGCGCGTTTCACTTCAAACGAAGTTTTCAGTTTAAAAGACGACCATGCTTGTCAGTCATTTCCGGTTCCTGGACAAATGCATTTTCAGCGAAGGGATATATGCAGGACTACACATGTATGTACATAGAAGGAAAATAATATGTTGTCTGCTTCCGTTATTTACAAACTAAAATCAAGCAAAATAAAAGAATGACAACTACATATGTGCCTTTCCCGTTGACTGAACAAGCAGTGTAATTTCTATATTCATGTGTAGAAAGGGATATAAAACTAAACTGTCGACATTACGGTAATTTACGGAATTATCCGGCAGTTGCCGAATAGGATGAACTACGCCACAATACTGTCTGAGGAGAAGAGACTCGCCCTTTGTGTACGCAATTTTCCGGCGTGATAATATGGAAAGACCGTTAATATTGAAAGGTGAGTAGGATGCTAATGTTAGTGCTACTCTGGTCACAGTCAGGTTAGAAATTCAATGAATGAAATGACTACGTTCTGTGTACGTTTTATCATATTAATGATTTCCGTTATTGACATCGGTGGCGGCGTTCTTTTTTTTTTAATAATAAAAAACAAGAGAAAGCACAATATTCTTCTAGTATTATAACGTTCAGTTTGCTCTGCTTCTCTCTCAACAATCAAGTTGAAAAGGAACTGGACGAGAGAGAGAGAGAGAGAGAGAGAGAGAGAGAGAGAGAGAGAGAGAGAGAGATCCACTTCTCCGTTAACCCACTCTTATGACATGAACGTGAACTGTTTTTGACATGGGAATATAATAATCAAAACCTTCGCACAGGGGCTCGTATCGTTGCTTACAATTTAACTGTCAGTCATAATATTTTTTTTAATACTATGTGTATGGCAATAGTTAAATATAAGCAATGATACGAGGTCCAGTGCATCAAGCTCATTGGTGGAAAAGGGTTAAAGCAAGTTGTCGCAGATGATAACGAATGAAAAAACAAGCAGCTGTTTTGGGGGAATGAAATAAACAACTTTATAAAGAATCTTTTTATTTCTTACCAGTGTGATCCAGTACGTGTTGTCATCTTCAAAGAGTTAGGTGCATTAGGTCTCGAAGAAATAAAATCCATGTACACACCAAATCACGCGCCAAAAACACCGCACTATATCAGTCGTGCCGGGCTTAAAATATAGCACTTTCTGCTGGCATCACTAGTTTACCATTATTGAAAACTTATTCTTTTTAAAATCACTAATAATACTAGTAATTATTTGTATGAGTCGTATTTATCGGTATATGAAATTTACAGTGACACTGCACAGAAGCGATGTTCTGTTCGGATGACAAACAACCAAAAGTCACAAGCCTTCTGACTGGCTAAGCGTTTGCACACCAATCTACCGCCAAAGGAAGACCGTAAAGTGTGTGTACTATACATACGGAGTGTAACTGTCTGTCAGACATTACCGACTTTGAGAGGACTTTCACAATAACACGTAGTTCATCTCTTATGATCATTCTCAACCAGTTTCCGAAGAATCATTTCGAAGACTGGTGTGTAAGTCCTCACAATGTATCCACGTCCTCGAGATGTTGGTGTAAATCCAAACGCAGGTTCTCGCAAGTATACCACCCACCCACCCCCACACACATGTGGATATTTGAGAAGGCTTGCCGGTAACATTCCATGTGTCTGTGGGTTCTCCACATGTCTTATCTGGTTCTTAGTCCACCAGATATACTGGTGGCTATAATGTGTTGAAAAAGGCGTTAAACGCCATAGAATTAAACCACTGTAAATTGACTAAATTTCCAATGGAATTCTAGTATATGTTTCCTATATGGTCTCAACCCTTGTTAATGAGTCACAGATTTCTCTACCGGATCAGTATCAATGCCTCATTGCTCATTGTGAAATGTTCCCGAACTGCACACCGACAACCAACACCATAAGCTGAAATTCTAAAGGATAAACAATTACTTTTAAATCGATATAAAAAAGCCTAAATGTAACTCTTGTGTCGCCACCAAAATGAGTTTGTGCCACGCTGCCAGACATTTATGTTTTGAGGGTCGAGGTCTAGCTGCCTAAATCACGGCGCTGTGTAGCATGTTTTGATGTCGACTGATATGGTAACGAAAGTCAAATTTTCAGGAATTCAGACGTTACCTAATCTAGTGTTCTTTGCTTCTTTTGTTCTTTTAAAAAAAATAAGTTCAAATTCCAACACAAGCAAATGGACATGTTTTCAAGTTTCGTTGGCCTACATTGCAGTTGACTAGAAATCGATGAAAGCCGGTAATGCACTGGCTTATTAAGTTGCAGTACAATATATGTTTCGGTAATGTGATATCTGTGGGAGCTCCAGGCCGCAATGCTATAAACTGGCTATTTTAACATTAATCAGACTAAGGAGGCAGGAATAAGATATACCGTAGAGATTCCATTACATCTCCCCTTCTTTTGAAAAGATGAAAATACATTAATGTTAATGTTGTGTATCGTTAAAAGATGTACAATTTCCTTACATGAAAATTCGATCCTATCTACGGCCGTTTAATGGGTTACAATGTACAGATGAAACTTTAATTTACATTATAAAACCAGATAATCTAAAACATGATTTATAGAATTTAAACTTACCATTTATCCAGAATAGACTGAATAAAACTACTATTACCACTATTTTAACATTAAACAGACTAGGGAGGCAGGAATAAGACATACCGTATCGATAACATTACAATTCGGTTGTATATGAATCACACTTGACAACATACAGGCATTATGTCAAACAGAGCTAATCCTGTCCAGTGCTAACACAGTTATGTGAAAATAAAGAGAAGGCAGTCGGCATGTAGCTTAAACTCAGAGTGAAAGGGACATTATACATTAAATACCCTTTGTAAATGGCATTGAGTGCGATAATTTTAAATGTACACGTTTGTGGGATAGTTGTAAACAGACATTGGTGGAAACATTTAAGCCAGCTGAAATATTACGTAATATAATTTACAGGAATTAATAGCATATACAAAGGGATAGACACCTATTGACCTGTTGGCTGTTATTAAAAGTGTTGTCATAGTTAATCTGCAGTTATGCTGCTAGTTACTTTCAGCTTGCTTTTCATGAGTGTTAAATATCAATTACATGTTTGTTATAAAATATAATACACACATGACACAGAAGTTTAATTGTGTTTACTACAGTAGGAAACCATACGTACTAAAGTTAACAATAACATCGACAAGAAAAGAATCGGATGTAGTTTGAAGAACCTTTGAAGGAAAAGAACAATAATGGAATGTTTGGTTTGTCATAAAGATAATTATCAAAAACATTTTAATGAACCAATAGATGTAGTGTTTAGCCGCAACAGATGTGTAAACATACTTTAGAAAAGACAGATAATATTACGGAATAAAATCTGTTATATATGCTAATGTACTAGAGCTATTAAAGTTGCTTGAAACACCGGACATCTGACGTCACTGATTCATAAGAAAATACTGTTTTCGGGGAATTAGGTGGTCCTAACGACTTTGCGCATTGTTGGACAGAGAGTAAAATAAATGTACCAACATAGACAATAGCACACAAAAATAAAGAGAACTGTAGTGACTGACATCTTCATCTTAGAGGTTGTATTTGCCTATACAAATCCGTTGTTCCAGGCACACAAGGTTTTTGATATCATTTACCGTAAATTAGATACAATTACAGTTATTTTAGGTGTATCACTATTAATATCATTAACTCATATTACATATTCTGGGTCAACACAGACTATGCCGTTTACCGTAAGTAATAGTAGACGGTACTACCTGGGACTGTTTGGCCACAGGGTGGACAGCTATGCTTGCATTCGTCTGGAATGTCTTCTCTGATGGACAAGACGGAGGAGTAGAAATATTCTTCCTCACCAGGCAGTGAAGGCAGATGGCAAGAGCTGTGTGGACAGTACAAGTCATCACCTCAGGTATAGTTGGACCTGATGGATATCCATTGCTACTGATCTCGTCTCCAGACAGCTCGACATTGTCTTGCCACTGAATTCGGACTGGATCTTAGTGAATGTCCCCTCAAGTGCACGCCATGACACCAGTCTACCTTCACCACTGCCACCAAGACCATGAAATTGAAGTACCTTTAAATCCTGTAGGAATGGGCCAGTGGCAAGCAGCAGGTGTTGATATGCTGGGACCTGTAACTGCAGATTTTCACACGGGCGCCTTTCACTAGACCGAAGCAACAGTTGAAATTATAAGTCATCGTTATGACCGCACAGCTCACGTCAATGGCACGATAATGTGGCTAGAAAAGGCGTTCTACACTGCAGCCATGGCAGATGATAACATTAAACTTGTCAAACTTGGGAGTCTGGAACCAGCAGGTAGAGTAGCAGATTATTCGCTTTTTTAATCAATAATATGTTTTACATTTATTTGACAATGACCTTAGGTGGCTAGAGAACAACATGTGTTATTCTTATTATCAATGCTTTGACTTTTTATGGTTTAAATGATATATTTATGTTACATTGTGATTAAGCACTAATATTTCTCCTAGAAAAACAATACTGATCTATTTTGTATGACAAAGTTCGTGACAATTATAACAATGTTGACGATGGTGAAGAAGAAGAAGAAGAAGAAGAAGAAGAAGAAGAAGAAAACGAAGGCGAAGAAGAATCATAATATCTAGAACAGCGTTTGTTACAAAATTCAGTTGATCCTTGTAATAACCATTTGCATTTATTCATAACAATTTGAAATGGCATTATATTATTATTGTATATTTAATTTAAATAAATTCATGTCTGAATTATAATATGACAGTTAATTAAATATAAATATTATTAAATAAAGTGATTGACACGACGAAACGTTCACGTCACATACTTGTAACAGGTTGATAAAGGAATATCAATCTCTGTTCGGGAAAAAACAAATGCAGATTTAGATCGTCTCAAAATGATATTAATCAAGTAAAGTTACAACAACACAAAATACTTTTTCAACCAGTACTAGCAGAAATAAAGCTTCATCGTGCATTAGCAAGGAAAACTAAAACCACTATAGATGAAACCGTGAAGAGGTTAATGAGCGAGTATCAATCGTTGACCGGTAGCGCTGTTAAGTATCCTGTATCAAACGCTGAGTTAGAGAAACGTACAACTGATTTTAAAATTCTTCTTGAGTGTAGACTGAATATTACAGTAACAGAATCATCGTTTGAGGGTTTTAACAAATTATATAAAATACAACTTGACAAAGAAACAAAAGCGCTCAGCAAAATACTTGAGTTTAAAAACTATAAAAGAAATTTATAATCCAGTTTACGATCACTTCTGATTTTGAATCAATCCAGGAGCCTATAACCGATGATAATACAAGTACTGCTGGATCTCGGTTAACTACACATTTGTATAAACATGTTCTAGTCGCTGTTGCGTACAAAGTTACCTGTGTAGTTGATCCTAGTCTGTCATTGCCTGTTAAATTATATCGCAGAACAAGTAACATCGATGTCGAGGCTGCAGTGTGGTTAATGAAAAATGTATTCAGTGAAACAACAAAAATATATAACAAGCTTGATCAGCCCACTCCAATTAACACCAGAGCAGCAAAATGAGTTTATAACAGCCTCACACTGTCACCTTTGTGAAAAATCGTTTCCAACATTTATCAGGCCTGATGAAAACACCAGAAAAGTTCATAATCATTGTCATATTAACGGGCAGTATAGAGGTGCTGCTAGTAACATTAGTAATCTAAAATTTCATTTGCTCAAGTTCATTCCTTTTATAGCACATAACTTTCGAGGATATGATAGTCATTTTATTATTAATGAGCTTGGTGATCATAATATTGTAAAGTTGTGTCAGAATAAAAAAATAAACTGTATTCCCAACAACATTGAAAAATTTATGTCGTTGACGGTTGGTCCTCTTCGCTTATTGATTTCATGCAGTTCATGAACTTTTCATTAGATGCACTAGCGGGAAATTGCAGCGAACTTCCATCTCTGACAGAACACTTTGGTGAACAAGTCACATTAATGAAAAAGAAAGGTATCTTTCCATATGAGTACTTGGATGATATACAACGGCTTAATGAAACTTCGTTGCCGAACAAAGATAAATTTTATTCGTCACTGACCAATAAAAACATTTCCAATGAAGACTATGAACATGCTTGTAAAGTTTGGAATAAGTTTGGTTGTAAAACACTCGGTGATTATTTGGATCTGTATTTAATCCATGATACACTATTGCTCGACGACATCTTTGCAAATTTTCACCGTACGAGTATCAGCAAGTACAAGCTTGATCCGTGTTGGTATTTTCCATCGCCAGGATTATCATGGGATGCGTTGTATAAACTCACCAAATCAAGGACTGAATTAATAACCGAAGACAACGTTGATATGTATCATTTTATCGAAAAGTCGATTCGTGGACGTATAAGTGTTATATCAAAGAAGTATGCGTGCGCCAACAACAAGTATATGAGTGACATTAATCTGGATAAGCCATCCGTGTATATACTCTATACCTCGTTTTTGCAAGAAAAAAATGATTATGCCAGACTCTCTATTGTCAGAGGAGCAGTTATCTCACCGAAGAGACAAATCATGTACAGTTGAAAAGTTAGTACCAAATGTGTTAAATAAACATAATTATATCTGCCATTATAGAAATCTTAAACAAGCTCTTGATAATGGTTTAATACTCGTTAAAATTCATCGAATACTGCGTGTAAAACAATCTCTGTCGATGGCTGATTATATAAAATACAGAATTTGTTGGATTACGCACCAAAATGTATTGGCTAAAAAGAACTTCTGGAGAAAAAACTAAAAAACGCAAAGGTGTTAAAAAGTCTTTTGTAAAAAATAATATTACTCATGATGATTACTGTTCAGTTTTATTTGATAATGAAAAGCATTTCGCTGAAATGACTACAATAAGATCGTATAATCATCAAATAAAAACTGATAAAGTAACAAGCAAGGATTGACTGATTTCGATGATAAGCGTTACTAAGTTGATGGAATAAACACGCTTGCGTTAGGTCATGCTTTTTCTCGCAAGGTTTAAAACGCTATAAAAAACGTTGTTTTATGGAATAATATAAAAATGTGCACATAGCCAAGGCTTATTTTATTTTAACAAAAAGGTTCTAAATCAGGATAAAACAAAATCTCAGTTCGTATAATACTATGATCGTTATCATAATAATTAAATAAGTACGTTTATATTATATTATTCTTCTTCGTTGCAGTTTTCATCAGTAGTATATGATAAGGGGGCTAAGCAATATATTATACCTAATTAATCCGCAGTTAGTAATAAAATGTTGTTTTAAGAGCGTAATAAAGATGTAAAATAACTAGTATCATATCATATGAAAAAAAAATTTAATTTGTTGTCATTTTATTTCATATTTAAGACAAAATTCTTTTTTTGATAAAAGGTTTAAAAAGCTGAAAAAAGCTGTATTATGGACACAGTATGGAAAGGTATGGAACTGTGGTATTAACCCCTTTATCATATACTACTCCATTGAAAGTTGAATAGATGGTGGAACCTCTAAGACATTGCTTTTAGATTTACCAACTAGATGCAATTTTAGTGTACATTGACATCAATGTAAATGTCTTGTCAACTATAAGCTTTATTAATTCTAAACTTTGGCTTCGTTCACATAAATATTAAAGTATACTAAGGAAGATATGTTAAGTCTCAAATACTCATTTGTTTCATTATATATTCAGTAAAATCTAAGGTACTTAGTTAAACGTTGTTCAATAATGTTCACAATTATTGGTGTAAATTTCAGGACTGAAGAACTGAAGGAACAGATCATACTTGATCCTCAGTGGCTGATATATGCCTTGAGAACCCTCATCACGGCTGAGGATTTCATCCTGAAGAAATTAAAAATGCCCACTGTCGTTCAAATGTGGCGTGAATTCAAGAAAACCGGAAAGCTCACGCAAGAATTAATAGGTACTTTGATCAGCCAGAAGTTAAAATGGAGTTCAATACAAGCATTGTATGTAGTCATTGCAAACTATTTGGTTTGTAGGCTTATTCATTCTATTTCCGTTAAGTTTGCATTCAATTTATGTTTTCATTTATTTATCATGTCATAATTTAATGTTTCCATTTACGAGCTCGGAAATGCATTCCGATTTGCATCTATATATTGTTCGCTTTTTTTTTCTTTCTGTTGAAACAATGTGGAAAATAATGGAACAACGAATGTAAGATTTTCCGCAAACAAGATTTTATTGTAAATGGAGAGAAATATAGCTTTGGTTTCTTTCCTTATTACAAGTGCGAGTTATTAACTTTCAAATGCTTCAAATCGTAAACACAGGATACAGTTTGTTTAAGATCAATGAGAACAGAAACTAAAAACGTATGCAAATATAACCGAGTATTTGAAAGCATATTTTTTCAGCATGTTGAGTATTTGTTAGCATAGAGTACTTGACAACACATTCTTGTCAGTGGGTTGAGCATTTGTTAGCACATAGAGCATCTGTGAGCACATAGAGTACTTTTCAGAACGTTTATGTCAGTGTCTTCAGTAGATATCGGCACATAGAGTATTTGTCAGCGCATAGAGATCTGTAATGACATGGATTATTTGTCGGCGCATATACTATTTGACAGTCCATGTTTTGTCAGTATGTTGAATGTTTTAAATTTAATTGTATGGATAGAATTAAAAGCGATAATATTTCGCATCAGTATTTCTATGGAGATTGAACTAGCAGTGATAATATTGTCATATCGATAGTTTTTTTTTATGCAGACACAACTGCATAGTTTTTCTAGGCAGATACAACTAAATGTTATAAAGTCGCCATATCGATATTTCTATACAGACACCCCTACCATTGATAAAGTCGTCACATCGACATTTTTATACCGATACAACTATCAGTGATGATGTTTTCACACTAATATTTATATGCATATACAAATGCAAGTGATACTATTTTCACATCAATATTGTTATAGAAAAAAATTTCGTCATATCAATATTTTGTCTTTGCAGATACATCTACCAGTTATACTGCTCCGGTGGCCTAGTGGTTAGAGCGTCCGCCTCGGATGCGGGAGGTCGTGGGTTCAATCCCCGGTCGAGTCATACCAAAGACTTACAAAAATGGTACTAACAGCTGCCTCGCTTGGCGCTCAGCATTAAGAGGTTAGTGATAGGACTGGTCGGCCTGGTGTCAGGATAACGTGACTGGGTGGGACATCATGCTACATGTCTGCGGCATGATGCCCCAGTGCCAGACATCACTATAAACTGCCACACTGCAGACATCGTAGCGATATGACTGAAAAATTGTTAAAGCTACGTTAAAAATCATAATCACATCACATTACATCTACCAGTTATAATGTCGTCACATAAATATTTATGTGCAGATACAACTACTAGTGATAATGTCACATCAATATTTCTATGCATATTCAATTATCAGTGATAAATGCGTCACATCAATATTTATATACAGATACACCTACCAGAGATAATGTCGTCAACATATCTATATAGATACAAATAAAATATATAATGTCACATCCATATTTCTATACAGGTACAACTACCTCTGATAATGTTGTCACATCAACATTTCTATACAGATACAACCCCCAGCGATAATGTTACATCAATATTTCTATGCAGATACAAATACAGTGATACAGTCGTCAAATCAACATTTATATACAGACATACCTACCAAAGATGTCGTCACATCGATATTTCTATGCAGACACAATTACCGGTGATGATGTTGCAATATCAACATTTATATGCAGATACAATTATCATCCTCACATCGGTGATTCGCTCAAATGCAATTGACAGTGATACTGTCGTCACATCAATATTTCAATACAGATACAACTAAAAGTAATACTGTTGTAGTATTAATATTTATACCCAGATACAACTATCAGAGACAATATAGTCGCATCAATATTTCTATACAGATACAATTGCCAGTGATAATTTAGTCACACTAATATTTCTGTCCCTAAAAGAACAATAGTACGACTTGTAAGGGGTGAAACATAGTATGATCCAAGAGTGTTATTAACAAAAGGAGCAGCTTAAACCTAATCGATTTTAAATCAATGTACGAAAAGCACTCATGTCTGATGTATCATTTACTGGTATGCGCTTTGCGTTTGCCTTAGCTGTTTTCATGAAAATGCATTCGTTTTGTATTATCTCTTTCATTCTGCGTTATGCATTCTGTTCGCATTAATTATGCATTCATTTTCTTTTGCATCGCTGGTCAAATCGCTAATTTCAACGTCTGCATAATAGGCAATTTTGTTGAAAACAAGTGTAGAACGTCAGTCATGCATAAAGTATTTGAGAATTAAAATTATGGCATGAAGATAACAGGCGTTATACTGTAATCATCATTTTTAACATCAAGGTTTTGAAAGTATATGCCAGGCACTTGTCCGTACATGAAAGCAATGAAGACTGTGCCAGTACTATATCATCTGTCCGTATATGAAAGCAATAAAGACTGTGTAGGTACTATTTCACCTGTCCTTATATGAAAGCAACTGAAAACTGTGCCAGTACTATTTCATCTGTCTGTATATGAAAGCAATGAAGACTGTGCCAGTACTGTTTCATCTGTCCTTATACGAAAGCAAGTGAGGACTGTACCAGTACTATTTTATCCGCTTGTCACAGAAGGTGATCCAGCTTTTCAATATTGAAGGTAGTACTACTGAGACACAATTGCTTGAAAACCCACTTCGCCTCATGTTGTACTCTTTGAAACCGAACGAACCCAATATATTTCGATTTACAGAAGTTACGCCAAGCTAGTGTGCAATCGTATACTATTATATGCTCGTTTGTTTGTCAGGATCGTTCAGAATGTATTCATACTGCACTGCTTCATACTGCACAGACAAATGTAATAAATAAAAAACCTTAGGGTTCTGCTATATAGAAAGGATCAAACTTTAAGAATCATTTCCTGGCGTAAGAATTATATGGAAACAAATATGTTACATATATTGATATATTCAGCCTAAAGGTTGTAATGACACATATAAGAACCTATGCTTTTTACATGAAAATTTGCGTTTTACACCATCTTTAAAAATTACAATAATTTGCGTTGTGTGCAAGAAAGAACCATGTGTTCACAGGTTACAAATTAATTGTCAATGTCGTTCTTACTAACGCTAGATGCTGTTCAGTGACACACATGTCCCTACATGCTAAAATATACGAACAAAAGCTATTATCATGGGACACGTGTCTATCTACCATTCATTGTACTATTTTATAATGTTAAACATGCAACCTGCTTCCGTTATAAATAGGTGTCTCCGTTCTAAAGTCTTTTTTCTCGATCGAAACACCTCCATAAAATGTACAAATATGTACAGATCTCTTGCATAAATTGATAATATTGCAGTGAGTGGGACCTTGTCAGACAGTGTAGTAGTTTAACATGTTACAGAACTCATAGTGAGTGGTAATGTTGCAGACATCAAGAGTGGAATAGATTATATCACGCTTGCAAACACTGATATTATTGAAATCAGCGGGACTGTGATAGACGACTTTAGGAGTGAAATAAAGTACACGACTGATCATATATGGAGAATAATGTGGTGAGCAGGAATGTTACTATTTAAAACTAAACAGCAATGTATTCTTTTTGGCGAAGAATGTGTACATGTGTGTTCCAAGATAAGTCTTTGTCAGGAACTATAACTTAAGCAATGACATGTTCTACTTCTAGATGCCATCTGGACAAAAGACAATAATTCTGATTTTCACGACAGCAAGGAACTCCTCTTACTGCTGATGGAAAAGTTGAATATAATTGCCAGGTCAAGGGAAATCATTAAGGTTGGAGATGAGATCAAGATAAGATTTTGAAATTGTCTGAATTTATATTTAACTGTTTCATTTGAAGAGTCTCAATCGTAAGGGTCTTATTTTGAATGGAATATAGGGCATTGATGTATGTTATGTACAAAGGAGACTTTGAAATTTTCTCATCTGTCTGAATATTTACTGCTCTCTTGGTAAATATAAATGCAATACCAATATTACAGTGTTTGGATACTGATGGTTTTACGAGCCGAATATGCGGGTCTTTAGCTAAAGGCTACGTCTGCTTTGGCAATTCTACCATTGGTGTCAGTATCCGTATGGAACGCATGTGACAGTGTACTGCTGATGTATATGAATTTGCCCACTTCCAGGAGGATTCGGCCATTCACTGTGATGGTAGGCTCTACCTAAGATTTTTCTAGTGCTAGCTGGTTCATGTTATGTTACCATAACATAAGCTGAAGAGAAATTGTACATACTCTATTGTGTGTCAGACGCATATCTGGGATTCTGGAAACAGTCGTCAGCAGATAATGATCACGAACAGTCACTTCCTGTAAATGTGTCTCCACACTTAATCGCTTTATATTGAAGGATTGTCATCAGTATGGCATCTCATTTTGTTTCGTGAGTGATAGTCGTGGAAGACATAAGTAAGTATGGCATAGAGCATCATAGTGAAAAGGGATTAAGACAGGGCGCAACTCTTTTGGTGTCGGTGAATCGTTCAGATGACTCACCGTTGTCTACGACGTACGTGAGCATGCCATCATAGAACTGTCGAATCACCATGACACATTTGTTTGGATAACCAATTATTGCCATGATATTTCAATGACCCTTACGATCTACTGCGTCTATGACTTTTGTAAGGTCAAGGAATGTCATGTACAGGTTGGAGATGTGTTTTTTGAATTTCGTCTGGAGCTGACGATCCGCGTGTGTACACTCGTACTTTCCTGCAGCCATACCTGCTCTAAGCCGTTGATCCATGTGATGCACAACAAAAAGATTACTGGCTTATTAACAGCACGGAAATGGTCCGCTGGTTGTCGCAAGATTGTCATTTTGCCTTTGCTCATATATACTTGGACGACTGATGGATTCCCTTACTCCTGGGTTATAGTTTCTTCCGTCCACATTGCCTGGCAAGGTCCGGTCCTTTTATGTGCCTCGTGCAATCCTACGGCTCTGTAGACTTCTGCTGGCATAGCATCTTCTGTGGATGCTTTGCTTTTCGACACCATGTCAATTGCATTTTAAATTTCAATCTTCGTCGGAGGCCAGCAACATTTATCTTGACTTTCGCTTGGTACAATTGTTCTTTACCGATACACGATTGTTGATTGAGGATGCAGTTGAAATGTTCTTCCCGTTTTATAGTACTTTTAGTTTTCAGTGAGTAACGTGGTGCCGTCATCAATTTGTGTTCGATACATTCCTGATGACTTTGGCACGCGGATTATCTTCATAACATCGTTTTACATGTTATTGCTGCTTACATAGGACTATTGTATATGCCATGTTGATTAGCCACTAATTGTGCAACTGAGTGTGCATTCAAGTTCCTTTGATCTGGTTGAAGATGGCTTTCTTTCATTATTTCATTTGGCATCTAAGCAAGGTTTAGAACTGACGTTTCTCGTTCAGTATTCCTTGCATGTCAGAATCATTTTCGTCAAGACAATCTCGATGTTTGCATGTGGATGCCTAGTGTTCTTCGACGTTCTCGGAGTTCACATCACTTGCATTAGTTGGCTGGATAGTTCGAAAGTCAATGCCTGTTTCACCTTCTTCTATTTCATTTTGGATATACGGAACTTTGTGGGTGAAACCGGATACAGCCTTGGAGACAATGTGATTATATAATCAGGACAGCATATTGCACTTGTCATAACATTTGTCACTCAGAACGTTTACCTGTCTCTTATCCTGACGATGCCATAGTCGATGAGATGCCGCACTTGGAACGCAAGTGAATCTATCACGTCCTGTTTCCACCTGTGAAGAGGGAGACTTTGTTAGTGATTAGGAATCCTTGTTCATCGCTACTTCAGATGTGTCCATTTCCTTTTCAAAGATGAAGACTGAAAAAGAAAGTGTTTGCTCTGAAATTTTGGTGCTAGTTGATAACCATAAACGCCATAAGTAATATTGCTATGTTTGGAGTTAATACTGTAAATCCACACAGAATCATTCGAACGAATAAGTGAATGCATTGATATATACTCATCAGAAACCAATATTTGATTCATGGGACGTGTCTAGGTTATTACTAATTACATTCCTGAAGTATAAAGAAACTGCTTGTACGATAGAATCAGTTGCTGATTGTAAATGGTAGCCTTTTTTGAGGTTGCCGTAACCAATCATACACAAAATCAAAAACAAAATAAGAGTTTATATGTATAAGTTTATCTTTAGTGTTTCACGCAAAACAGAAGTGACTTTTTAAGTGTGTATTTCTTACATGGTAATTATAGAACATTTTACATTCATTGTTTCCTCTTTCCCCCAATGTTGGCAGTTGGTAGAAGGAAGTCATTTAACCACATTATCTGAATCCATAATGGATCCTGCTGAATAGAATTGGATTTTACTATAGTTTACCGAATGCAATTTTTCATGAAGACCTCGTTTAACAATTAACGAAATTGTACACGCTACTGACCATGCATACAATTTTTTCCATTGTGTCTTTGCATAAGGATATTTGTTTGATGTAAACATGGCGTGTGATATCAAGCAAATGTTTGCGTCTTATTTTCCATCTAAATATATTTAATTAGACTACACAGCATCTCCAATTTATCTTTCTCAGACTAAAACACTGTTATGATTGTAATACCTTAATAAAATGCTAATTTTATCTCGTATTTCTTTATAGGTTTAGGTTGAGAATTGCAAGAATTATTTTCTCAGTATCAACACTTCATTCAGGAATCACTCTAATATGGTGCGTTTATCAATATTCACAGATATCAACTACACCACGCACAGTGTCAACCAAACAATACTGTCACAACTTGGTGAAAAAAATGTGTCAATGTCTAGTAATCCGAAATGAAAAAGTCTTATTTAAAGACACTGTAGCAATTAAATTTCTAATCTTTTTTGGTGCCATTCTTACCCAATAGCTACAAATGTTGATTGAAAATATCCTAATAAATCAAACGTCCCTTGTGGAAAGGAAAGTAAAATGTGAAGGTCACAAATCAAGTTTGTTTATTTTTATTCTCAAAGAAATAAACAAGGCAGATTTTCTCTTTTAATTCATGTATGTCTGCGTCTTACTTAAAAGCATATACGCATATTTAAACAAACATACATGCAAACTGTAGACATTAATTCATACTAGCAGTGTAATTATTGTAAATATGAATTTATTTTTAAAAAGGCCCAATCCAACAATATGAACATCATATATTGATTGTATTAATACTACAATTTACGTGTAAATGGCGTACTAAGGTTAGGGGTCTATAATGTGTGGCGCCAGAACATAACGGTAACATATATATATATATATATATATATATTACCGATTATAAAATGTGAATTCTTTAAGAAGTGTTCCAATAAGAAACATAATTGAGACGCATGTATAAGCAAACTTCAAGCATAATTATCAATAAGAAAGATTTATAGATTCAGTTGTTTTGAACGAAAACATATTCTGCGGTGGCAACCAAAAAACGATATCTACATTGTTAAGACATTTAATATTACTTGAAAACTGTCTTCGTTCGGATTTTTACAGAATCGGCTTCTTTAAAAGTACAGTTAGACTTGAAATCAGACTTATGAATAGACCCTCTCAAGAAGCATCTCATGTCCAGTATTTGCTTTGTTTCTATATACCTATTTAATATTTTATGTATTTGAACATAAAATAAACAAAATTTCAAATTGGATGTTTGTCAGAATTGAATTCTTTATTTTTGCACTTAGACAAATAATAGCCGTACAGAGGACATTCATATATAAATTTACCAAAATGGTTTGAAAACAGGAAACCTTCTGTCATTGCAATAAATAAAGATAGTGCGTGCTTTTCCATGCCTAGGCATACGTGTTAAATAAACAAATTGATCATTTCGGCAGACAATTAAGATGCACTTTGGTTAGTTGTGGCAAGTGATTCAGAAAAATTCTGGTAAAAAAAAGAAAATATTCACGAATTTCGTATTAACTTGAAGATTCTTGTAAATAAGTACACAGTGCAATATAAAAGATTATGATTACACGACATGAAATAATATACATATACAATCTCAAAGAAACATGAAATAAACTACACGTAATTGAGCAAAATAACGTCGATAGAGAAAGTAAAATGCGTTGACGTGCTTACCCTATTAATATCAATCAGTACTACTAACAGTTTCAATGGTGTTATACCATTAGTAGACCTTACAAATGTTAGACAAAACACACAAAAATACCGTTGAGAAAGTGCTTGGATTTATTTCAGCACACAAGAAACTTTATCAGAGCACAAAGGCAGTTTCAGTGCAGACAACCGATATAAAATATGTCAGAGCAGAGATGAGTTATAGGCACCAATTAAAGTTCCATATGCTGTTGATTTTGATTTTGAGTATATAATCGTACCATAAAAGTATAATAATGGTACAATGCAATTTAATATAGCAAAGGCATTGCAAACATATCAACAGATTCCTTCAGGGTTACAGGCGACTCGTTTAGAGATGAGCGTTCCGAATTTGACTTTGCAGCTTGTAGTGTAGGATCGAAAAAGTAGTGACTACATGGAAATATGGCTGAGAAAGAAAATACATATGGTGTTCACATAAGACGACAAAAATCATTTTAACTCTGCTTGTACATATTGCAGATGTGAGAATAAAATAAAGACGCAATTAGTTGCCATGAACACTTCAGTGGTAAATAATGTTCTTTTTTGACATCCTCAAATATTTAGGACATACGTATTACAAACTGCAACCTTGATCGTGTACATTATTGCAACGAAACTTTGTCAGTTTATGAGGCACGTTTAATGATATATGGCACAGTATATTACGTTCCGAAAGACTACTAATTAATACTTCTTCTAATGTCCAATTGTTGATTAAGAGCAAGAATTAACGTGATATATAAGCAAAACCAATGATGAATACGATATCTGGAGAGTACGAAAGATCAGGTTCATCTCCCTCTTGTCATTTTGATAATAATAGCACCGTGTGTGCCATGATGATGTATGTCTTTCCGCACGTATGGTGCTGATTATGTGATAGATTTAAACCACCAAAATGTCCACAAGCAAAGATAATTGTTCACATGAGTACTTGGGTACTTAGATAAATGCTTCAAAATTCACATACACAAATATAGTGCATGACATTGTTTATATTACATTCACTGCATATATCACATTTTAGTATGTCACGTGTAGTATATAACTTTAAGTAAGATGTAGACGTAATGTGTGAAGCGCCTAAGGCATGACACGATTTGCAACAAGACACAAAGGTATGTTGCACAAATTATTCCATTTTATTATTGTGCAATACGTATATTCAAGAAAACATTAACAACATACATGTTCCTGTTATATATAATAAAAACCTAATTTGATATATTTGATATACCATTGCTGGGTAGATATAATATGAGGCTCTTCTAGCACTTTCTCTTTTACTCGTCCAAATTTGTGTCACTATCGGTGTTCATCTATGCATCTCCTTTGTTTGGTTTTTGTTTCCTCGAGTTTCATTACATTCCTGTGATACTAATGACCAGACTGGACGGTCTCTTCTATAGATTTTTATTTAAACAATCGATGACAATGCAATACTTTTCCGTACAATTTGCAATGTATGCCATTGCTAACAAGCCTATTTGATCCATTAGCGACTGTACCCTTTGCTGAAAGTGTGTCGTCACTGTAAAATTAGACTCGTGGAAAGGGAGGTATAAGTTGTTGGTACCAATGGTGGAGTTCAATCTACCTTTTGTAAGCGACTTATGTAATTTTCGACATTGTTGATGTACGTCCGAAAGGTGCCGTCCTTTTTCTTTGTATCTGAACATTACGAATTATAAGAGTGGGGTCTAAAGATGGTGAACCTAACAGATGTTAATAAGGAATTAAAAATATCATGGCTGAGAAAATCAAGTCTCAGTTCGGCCAACATGGAAATGTGAGCGCTTTCCGTGTGTCGCTGGTTCTTAACAGGGATTTCCCGTGTTCATCCTCCACCACAAATATTCACTGCCATGTATTGCCTATCGTATTCTTAAAAATGGCTTGACCACAACAATCCAAAATCACAATTAAGCGCGAAAATACATAGATTTCTTAATCATGTAATGTTTTTAATCAAATATTTACTCTTGCATCAAATTTTAATCACTTATTGCTTCTAAATCTTACCAACATGTTTAAGAAAAATGTACTAGACGCATTGCAAGAATTTACTATGACGTTGAAAACTGATTCAGTTGAAAATGTTTTATTTCCACAAATATGATACAATTCAAATATCGCTGTGGAAAAACATTTATGTAAAAGATAAGCGTCAGAATGGATTTTATAATATTATAGCTACATGTGACAGTTACTTTTATTGTTTTCGTTATATCAAAAGTTGGATTGAATGGAACATGTCTCCAGTTTATGTCTGTGATAGTTAAAATTCGTCTAAATTGGAACGATTTATTTGAAGACTAAGCTGATGATCTAATAATATTTAAACCATTTATGTATTAACTTCTAATGTGTATTTCACACGTATATGAAAGGGTGCATAATTTTTGATGACGCCATTGTTACGAAAAGAGAACATTGAAAATATACCAGAATACTGAGAATTTGCCAGAGTATCAAGAATGTACCGGAGTACTGAAAATGTACCAGAGTACTGTGGATGTACCAAAATACTGAGTATATGCCGGAAATGGAAGGATATATGGATTCAGTTTAAGGAAAAAAAAAAAAAAAAAAAACACTTCCATTCCCTTCCGTTGCTCATATGAGATTGAGAGATGTTCAGTGTAAAATATTGCAATATTACATATAATTTTACACAGTTTGGAATACTAGATAATGACAAATGTAGCTTTTATGAACTGGGAGATAAAGCCAATTGTACATTAATCATTCGAAAGCAGAAAAGTGAACTATATATGGACGATATCAAAATATTGGTTGAAGGGTTATTTTAATATAAACAAAATATTTGACAAAACTGTATTTGGTACTGATCGCCCCAGTGTTATTTAATTCTCATTTTTATTAAAAGAACCCAAAGTAACTTTGACGAAAATATTAGAAATCACTTGAAATGTTGTAGTCCTATTGAAGGCTTTAAGTGGCTACTTTATGCACTAGGCTTAAGGCTAGGTCCAATTTTGCAAACATAATAGACCCTGATCTGCCGCGGTAGAATGCCCTGATAAATCAGGGTCTATGTTTTTAATTTTACTTATTAGTCCAAACTGCATAGACCTAGATATGCTGACGTATTATGGAGACGCCATGCCTGGGTCTATGCGGCTTGCAGTTTCATCTGATTTATACACGGGTCTATACTGTGCTTTTAAGTTGAGAAGTAAAATATAAAGACGTACAATACAACACGTTTGCAAATAGCCATATAAATGAATAAATAAATAAATAAATAAACATTTAGGTAGTTAGCACAACATATATTATACAAGTTTACTCGAGTCGTTATCCGTTAAGCATTTACTTAACAGTGATATTGTTTCTTTCAGTGTTAATTGTCAAAGTAAGTTATTTCAAGAGGCACCACACATAAACTGAATATCGATATTAAAGACGAAAATGTCACATTAATTGATATGTGCGATATCACTAATGCGTGTTTGTTGCGTAAATTAAGTTGCTATTTTATATGAGGTAAATAACATAGCGGAATATACATTTAGAAGGGGTCCGTGTCTTTTAAGTTTTAAATCTGCGCAGAGAACAGATTAGAAAGATGTCGCACTTGATCAATAACCAATGACAAACTTGAACACAATTGTATTACAAGTTTAGGCGATCCAGTAAAATCATAGGATGCCGTTATACTACTAGGCACATTGGCCTGTGGACTTTGCTGGCTATCTTCGATTTCTATGCAAGAAGCTAATGAAACATGCATGCAGGTGATTCTTCTAATGCCTCAAAAATGGTGATGATGATGATGATGATGATGATGGTGATGCTACTACTACTACTACTACTACTGATGATGATGATGATGATGATGATGATACTACGACCATTACTAATACTACTTTATTTATATAGTGTGACACACAAATAAGTCAGAATTCTGAATATAATAATTTTAAAAAAGCTTGATCAGTTAAAGAAATACAATAAAACGATACCTAAGTTCAAATCTTCGTTAATTACTGTAAAGATCTGGTTTGGTTTCGTGCTTTATGGTACAGCAGCACATGTGGTTATTTAATGCCGAGGCAATTGGAGTAAAGTGCATTGCTGAAGGACACGCCACGGTGAGTGACCCAGGCTGGTGTGATGGCAGGATTCTTAATCGTGATACACATGATTGCGTCTGGTCGCTTGTTGTATATCTTTACTTAATTTTGTGAATAGGGTATGATGATTATTCATGAGGTTTTGATATTTCTCTATTTTGTTATTGCTGTTGTTATTTTTATTTCCCAGCAAACAATAGTTTAAACATTTCGATTTTTCTGTTATTGTTGTTGTTCTTTCTCATCAAAATATACTATCTAACTTCAGTGTTGTTTTCAGTCCATGCACAATGTGGCGAATTCTGGCGCTCTTGCCAAAGATGTCTTGTCCAGTTTGAGACTTACATGGGTCGGTTTTGGGGGACTTGTTTTAGGATGCTTGCTGAGAAAGCCAGGAATAATTGCATTCAAAATCGTTCTCATACTTAGCAATAATCTTCGAACAACAAACAAGGCAGACTGCATTTGGCATGTTCTGCCATCTTTGGTCTCCTTCACTCCTGATTTCGCGATTGTGCTAGTTTTGAACACGAGAACAATGATCCCGAACAATGCTTTTCTCCTAAGACCCAGCATTTCACAACAACGTTGTTCGCATATGAAAGTCAGTCTCGATCAAAACCAAACCGAATCTTGTTCTCACTAGAAATCACCTAAGGGCTCTAGACGCCAGTAGAATAATCGAAATGCGTCCATTGCATGCATCTTTGCAAAGAAAGGTTCCTATATGTTAACCATATCTACACCTTGGCGGATGGAACAGATATTTTAGTGCTTTGTCCTAGCGACATCTACTGGATTTCCTGAGTTGCCTTCCTTAGTATGTAATGCCAGCTAACCAATTGCGTGTAACAGAGGTGCATTGTACATAGGCTGAAAATGGTGGAAACAATTGACTTAAAACGGATACTTTGCAAGTTTAACGTCGATAGTATGACTACGTACCAGAGAGAAGCTTTTACATGTTTATTTGAGTGAAAGGTATATGTACAAACACTGACCGGCAATGGAAAATTGCTTATTTATGAGTCCACTCATGTTTTGTGCTCCCCTTTGTCTCGATCAGTTAGGAGCAGTATTCAGATTTGAACAATTTAAGTTCGATTGGATGAAGTGGCTTACCACCGCATTCAATAAAATTCGCAGACCTGAAGCACAGAAATATCAGCTCGATACGCCAAGGTGTAGGTAGGGTTAACATACCGGAGTCTTGGCTGGCTAAGATGTCCTGCATAAGAGGCTACTAACGCGGGCATCCTTTTTGCCCGTAATGGTGTTCCAGCTCAGAAAATCTGTTCCGTTTTTCTTAAAATACACTATTTATATAAAAAATGATTGTGCAAATTAAGGATTTTCCGGCTTTCCAACTCCCTCTTATCTTTGTATTATTTTGATATTTGTTTGCGATTCAGAGCTAGATCGTATTTATCCAAGCTCACAGCGCATTAAACGTTTATAAGCTTGGGGGGTCAAAAGAAGGTGAAGATTACAGATTTTATTAAGGAATTAAAAATATCAATGCTGAGACAATCCATTAAGCACAGGGTATCGGGGTGGCAGAATGGTCTAATACGCTCGTCTTTACAAATCACTTACATTTCATCTCTGTCAGCGTGGGTTCGAATCTCAGTTCGGCCAACGTGGGCATTGAGAGCTTCCGTTCTGTCGCTGGTTCTTATCAGGGATTTCCCTAGTTCTTGCTCCACAACAAATACTTACCATCATGTATAGCTTATCGTGTGCTTAAAAATGGCCAACCCAAAGGAATAATTAAGCACGAGAAAACACGATGTCTTAATGATGTAATGATCTTAATTAGATATTGACTTTTGCATAACATAATAATCACATATTGCTTGAAAATCTTACCAACAAGTTTCGGTAAAATGTATTAGAAGCATTGCAAGAATTTACTAAGAAGTTGAAAAAAATTGTATTTTCACAAATATGGTACAATTCCAATATATGAATGTACAAAGCTTTCGTATGAAGGATTGGCTTCAGAAAGGATTCTATGATATTTTAGCTATATGTGACAGTTCCTTCTATTATTTTCGTGATGTCAAAAGAAAGATGGATTGAATGGAACATATCTTGAGTTTATGTCCGTGATAGGGAAAATTCCTCAAAATTAGAAAGATTTACTTGAAGACTAAGGTGATAATCTAATAGTATTTCGAGCATTTATATATTAAGTTCTAATGTATATCTGTCATACGTATATGTATGTGTGTATAATTTTGTACGATGCTATTGTTATTAAAAGAGAATATTGAAAATAAACCTTAATACTGGGAATTTGCCAGAGTATCGAGAATTTACCAGAGTAATGAAAATGCACCAGAGTACTGTGGATGTACCGGAATATTAATGAGTATATGCCAGAATATTGAATATATACCAGCAATGGAAGGAGATAAGTTTGATATGTGGATTCAGTTTTTAAAAAGATTGAATTTTCACTTCCATTGCTGATATGAAATTTAGAGACTTTTCAATTTAAAATATTACAGTATTATATAGAATTTGGTGTCCACATTTAATTTTACGCCTAGTTTGGAATACTAAGATAATGACAAATGTAGCTTTTATGAACTGGGAAAAAACGACTATGCATTTATTATTCGACTGTGTACGTGATTTGGATTTTTAACGTATCTTTAAAACATTTTCAGTCATATCCCTACTATGTCTGCAGTGTGGCAGTTTTATAGTGATGTCTAGCTCTGGGGCATCATGCCGCAGACATGTAGCATGATGTCCCACCCAGTCTCTGGTATGACTCGGTCGAGGTTCGAACCCGCGACCTCCCGCATCCGAGGCGGCCGCCCAAACCACTTGGCCACCGGAGGGGTCATTTATAATTAGAAAAAAGAAAAGTAATCAACTGATGCATTAAATGAGAAAATAGGCTGAGGGATTATTCTAGCATAAACAAGAAATTTGACAAAACTATATTTAGTACTGATGGTCCCCATGTTATTGAATTCCTCGCTGTTATTAATGGAAACTTAGATAAAATTTGATGAAATTACTTAAATGTTGTTGCCCTGATGCGGACTTTAAGTGGCTACTTTATGCACTAGCCTTAAAGTCAGGTCCAATTTTTACAAATAGAATAGACACTGGCCTGCCGTCGCAGAATGCCCTGATCAGGGTCTAGGTCTAGGTTTTTTGTTTTACTTATTAGTCCAAACTGCATAGACCAAGATCTGCTGACGTATTATGGAGACGTCATACCTGGGTCTATGCGGCTCGCAGTTTCATCTGATTTATGCACAGGTCTATACCGTGCTTTTAAGTTGAGAAGTAAATTGCAAAGAAGTGCAATAAAACACGTATGCAAATGTCCATATAATAAATAAATAAATAAATAAATAAATAGATAAATAAATAAATAAATAAATAAATAAATATTGAGTTAGTTAGTCCTGTTCCTCCCTTGTAGGACATAAGGCTACAACTATCTTT
>JAECUM010093653.1:0-5000 GCA_016617855.1 Megalonaias nervosa | reverse complement strand
TCTTGCATACGATCATGCTATAAATAGAAGACTTGCGGTAGTGTGCAACATTTGGATCAGCATACGTTGTCATACAAGTTCTACGAACCACTGTAAAGAAGGGACGATCTTTTAATGCAGACATGTAATGCTCATCAACCTGCACTGTCTACAAATTCGTAACAAAAATAAAATACAGAAGGGATGTCAAAAGAGCCCATACTTTTTTATGGCAATAATAAAACGAAACATAGGAATATCATTCACTTGACCTGCCAAGTCAATGGAAATTCATAGCAAAAGAAGATTTTGCACCCGATCCCCAAATTTGTGTATGCATTTTTCGCGTCCAGGAATCGTCGTTTTTTATGCTAATTGATGCTCAGAGCGCAAACGCAAAACTTTTCCATAGGTGATCATTTTGGAAAACACCATGCAGTTGAATACAGCTTGATGCAATTCAAAATGGTCGCCATCCAGGCAATTTTTGAAATGTTATACTTTCCTTGAATTCACGTGTCTACTGGACTCGGGACTCAGTTATTTCTTCCGGTCAGTACCCACGAATGTAGTACCAGTCTACTTTGAGAGCATTTTTTAAATCTCATTTTCATAGTGATACAAGAGTTATATTTGGGCATTCTTGGTATTGATTCATAGATGACTGTTCACTCCTTAGACTTTGAGTGTTTTGTTATGGCTCTCTGTGTGTATTTAGGCGACATTGCACAGTGAGTAATGAGGCATTAATGTTGATCCGGACGTGAAATACGTTATCCATTGCACTTGGCTAATACAGCCTGTCAAAGAAATGTTGGATGACCTAGGACATCACACATGATTCAGGAGTCTCAGACTTCAACTAATGTAGATAATAAACAATCACCGAGTAGATTTGTCTCCCTCGCTTTCTGGACCGAATATGCATTAGAGTAATACTCCGATGTGTCAAGATAAACAATAATACGCATGTCCTTTCTCCAACATATACCGGTGGGATTACGATGATAGCAGATCAAAGATCTCTACAATTTTCAAACAACAACAAAAGAAAAGGTTTCGAGGGCACATATCAGACAGGTAACCCAAGACTTTGGTTTAGAGGACTGGGTGGAATGAAGTGTGGTGAGGTGGGTGTCTGGGTGGGGATGGCAGTTACAATGACAGCTGTTCAAAGATCCTTACAAGGTGCAACGCAAAGCATTCGAGTGCACATATCAGACTGTACTAAAAATATTGCAACTAACACCCAGTCAGCTTGAGTGTTCTTGCAAATTTTCTTTGATATTTAATCCTGTTTTAATGTTGCTAAATATATTCTTTACTTGCAGTTTGTTTGTTTGTTTGTTGCGTCCGTTTCATGTATTATATAACGCCTTTTATATGGTGCACATGACCATATCCTATGCATTTGTTCTCTACCAAAAATTAGCGTAACTTACCAATTACATCAGTCTGGGCAAGAGAGCCTCCTCTTTCCGAAGAGTTGAGGTCACGCTCGTATGACACGATTCTGTCAAGAGCAGAAACTGATTTTTACCGGACGCCTTTTTAAAACCTTTCTCTTTCGTTATCATCAATGAAATTATGTCCAATCAGAGTTCCTTTCAGTGGCTGGCCAATCGTATCTCATCCATTTACTGGGAAAGGTCAAAATTAGCTTTTGTAAACGACTGTCCTGTACAACGATGTTCATCCAATATGGCAGCCTGGGAAATGAACTATGGAAATATAAAACTGAAGAAATATTAACTGAGTAATTTTGAATGATATAATTACAGAAATCTGACTTAAAATATCAATAATGAATAATGGATTTACGCAAATAGATACAGTTACGTGATCATTATATGCCACACATTCTGAGAACATTTATGGCGACCGCTGACGGTGCTGACTTTAAACGGTACAAATATTTAGTAATCATGTTGATCTCCATTGAAGCTTGACCATTACAAACAAGTGACATTAATATGGATGTGAATGCTAATACGGCTTTCGTTGTATTTATGGACGTATAATTAATTTATCACTATTATGATGACATCATTGTGTCCAGTTGTCTTTTGTTTTACACAGTCAAGGGATAGACAATTGCTATGAAAATCGTTAAGCATTCGATAAGTAGTTAATACTACACAATATAGTTTATGTTCATCTTTGATAATAAGAACATTCTACTCTCAAACGCCGTTGGATACGATAAGTTTGTAGTTTAAACACATTCTGGGGTCTTAGTGGGTATATTTTGAAGCAGATTACAACGTTGCATGAGGCCTTAATCATTGTCGGCCGCCTACTAATGTTGCAATATTGTGATTGCTTTGTGCTTTTGTTTTTTAATACAAGTTGATTATTCCTTTGTTCTTACGTATGAACGTCACGTAAGAAAGGCACGAAGAATTGTCCAAGACCCGTTGCCAAGTAACGTTAGAACATATAAGGATCTACGTTGTTCATATGGAATCATTGAATCCTATTTGTTGTGATGTTATTCCGATAGTTCTGGTAATGACGAATGGACACAGGGTTTTGTAAATAGAGTGCGACCTCTTCAATTTAGGTACCCGTTTTTTTTCTTCATTTTTGTTTATTTTTCATGGCGTAACTGGTGCGAACCGGCTTCATCCAGTCCTGGGATAAATGACAGTTGCATGGTGGATAATACACTTGTAAACACGATATCGAAAATAATTGCAGCGATTCATATAAACACCTCAATCCAGTCTAAAGCATCCCAAACTTTCGAATCATCCCAAACTGCCAGAAACCTTCGAATCACCCCAAATCCTCGAGTTACATGTATGAATAAATATAATTTAAAAAACCTTTTATTTACAAAATGTACTGGAATTACTGTTAACCAGTATACGGAATATAGTTCCAGATCTTCAGTTTCATAAAACCGCGGCAGATCAAGGTCTATGGCATATAGTTTCTTGTATTTATAACTAATACGAAATGGGCAGAACCCGAGCTGTAGGTGCATTAAGAAACGGCAGATATTCAGGCTAAAGACTGGCTGGTTGTTGGGGTATAATGACATTTGTTGCATTATAATATTGCGTATGCGGTAAATGGAGAGAAATTCAAAGGACAAAAAGTCACAACTTGAATTAGCAAAGTAATGGTGGACATGTAGGACAAAAGGACACAGAATATAAACTCACATTCTATATTTATTAACGTCATGTATTACAATAAATTGGTGGTTTCGATGGAAAAGGGAAATTGTTTAGCAACCAAAGTCGTAATGCAAACTTGTAAGAAAACATATAGTACTGAGATTACAGAGGAAAGTTTAAGGCTTCTATTTGACAAGAAAATAAAATTTTTATAGCAATATACCAAAAGAATTTAGGCTACAGTCTCTAATTAGGTTTTAAGCAATTGTGTACATAAGATGAAATCCATTTTTTTAAAGAGATAATTCACCATTTAAATTAAATTATTCATGAATCTCTGCATTAGTATTGACAGTTACAATATTGTATTTATGTTCTTAATACTTTGCACACTGCTATTTTGTTTTGTTGCAAACTGTTATCAAATATCTTTGAAAATAAAAAAAAAACATAAACAATGCTGATATTGTGTTAATGATGTTAATTTCTTAATGGAGAAGTTGCAATTAAGTGTGTCATGCAAAACACTGCAACATTACAGAGTTCAGTGTGTGACAGTGTGTGTACCGAATTATTTGTCATCCGTGCCTTTCATAATAGTGAAATTTCAACATTGTGACATTTTATCTTGTGACAGTCTATCTGTGACATTTTGTAAGTGACCTTTCATACTGTAACTGTATGTCCTATATTCAATCTAAACCAGTATATTTGGTGGAAAAACAGCCTGCAAAGACTACAGAAAGAATTGCCGACCCACAAAAAGCTACTGGCCAGTTTTGTCACATACCCAGGCTTGGTCAGCTGAGATTCGAACACACAGGTAAAAAGGACAGTAATATGCAAATTAGGCGCACGTTCTGTGTTTATTTTTTGTATTCACAAAAGAGCCACTAAGAGTCGAATTGGCAATCGTTAGTATACAAACAGCTTTGTACTCTTGTACTCTTCGCTGTCCGTCTTTTGTTTCTGTTATCGCCATAATCATTTGTTATTTCAAGTTCTTAACTAATACTGTGTTTAAATGTTTATTTTACACCATACAACGTCACCAATCGCAGGACTATACGAAGTCTCTTCGCTCTACTTAGTCCATTACAAATAAAAAGTAAATATGAAAACAAGTTTCTAAATGTATGTGATCGCACTGTGTTTACAAAACCCTGTGCTGAATCATCATTCCAGAAAGTTATCAGTGTGCGGAAAAGGCGAGTAAATCATATGTGCATTATCGGGAAAAGGTCTCCTTTCATCCGACAAGTGTATTTCTGGATTTTCTTGTGCAAATCATCGGATTCAGGTGCAGGTGAGTGATTGCTATTACTGTACAACACAAACTGTACTTAAATCAAAACTTGTAAAACTATAACACGTTTCACAAACACATAAAATAAGGATATTTTATTTTCAACTTACATAAATATGACTGTGGTTTGCTGTTGTTGTTTTCCATATGTGCGTCTCAATAATCAATACAATGTTTGGCCTTGAATTGAAATGAATTCACTATATTAGCAACAATGTTTGAAGCTTGAATAAAACGCTATATACAACGTAGATTACTAAATTTGTGCTAACAAATAATATCCATGTAATATGAATAAACTAATGATGCATAAAAAATCAAATATTTTTCATTACAACCATATTTTGTAACGTGGAGCAGTTGATATCAGTTAATAACAATAAATGTGTTATGTTAATGTGACTCTTACATTCATCAGGGAACAATGCTAATAAATTTTACTAATGAGTACTGGAAAGAATTTCCACTGAAATTCACGTTTAATTTTCGCTTTTGTCTTTTATTAATTGCTAACATATAGCACGTGTAATATGTAGTCATGGTTACAAGGAATGTGTGACGTGTATATATATATATATATATATATATAT
>JAECUM010093652.1:0-50059 GCA_016617855.1 Megalonaias nervosa | reverse complement strand
TTGTTCTCTTGCAGAATGTTGGTAGAGCAGTGTTTTTTGTTGTTCTCTTGCAGAATGTTGGTAGAGCAGTGTTTTTTTGTTGTTCTCTTGCAGAATGTTGGTAGAGCAGTGTTTTGTGTTGTTCTCTTGCAGAATGTTGGTAGAGCAGTGTTTTGTGTTGTTTTGTAGAGCACCTGCATTGCAGTGTTTTGTGCTGCTCTGTTGCAGAACACTTTTAGAGGGGAGTTTTGTGCTGTTCTCTTCACGGTTGTGTTATAAGGAGGCATCATAGCTTATGAGGTGGTAGCGTCAGACTCATAATCCATGGGTCATGGCTTCAGTAAGTACACTGCGCATGCTGGAATGGGTTGGTTGTCTTTGTGTGTACATGGCAACTGCCCATGATGGAATGGGTTGGTTGTATTGGTATGTCTGTGGGAACTGCCCATGCTGGAATGGATTGGTTGTCTTGGTGTGTCCATGGGAACTGCCCATGCTGGAATGGGTTGGTTGTCTTGGTGTGACCATGGGAACTGCCCATGCTGGAATAGGTTGGTTGTCTTGGTGTGTCCTTGGGAACTGCCCCTTACTGGAATGGGTTGGTTTGTCTTGGTGTGTCCTGGGGAACTGCCCATGCTGGAATGGGTTGGTTGTCATGGTGTGACCATGGGAACAGCCCATGCTGGAATGGGTTTGTTGTCTTGGTGCGACATTGGAAACTGTCCATGCTGGAATGGGTTGATTTGTCTTGGTGTGTCCTTGGGAACTGTCCATGCTGGAATGGGTTGGTTGTCTTGGTGTGACCATGGGAACAGCCCATGCTGGAATGGATTGGTTGTCTTGGTTTGTCCTTGGGAACTGCCCATGCTGGAATGGGTTGGTTTTCTTGGTGTGACCAGGGAACTGCCCATTCTGAAATGGGTTGGTTGTCTTGGTGTGTCCTTGGGAACTGCCCATGCTGGAATGCGTTGGTTGTCTTGGTTTGTCCTTGGGAACTGCCCATGCTGGAATGGGTTGGTTGTCTTGGTGTGTCCATGGGAACTGCCCATGCTGGAATGGGTTAGTTGTCTTGGCATGTCCTTGGGAACTGCCCATGCTGGAATGGGTTAGTTGTCTTGGCATCTCCTTGGGAAAGGCACTTGGGTCCTGTTTCCTTAGCATGTTACAACTAAATAAAGTGCTCTTAAAATCCAATAAACCAACATAATAATCCATGATGTCTTCTTTTTCATTTCAATACACATAACAAGAGAATGGCCAAGGAACCTAATAATTTTTTTTGTCTTCTTTTTTCATTAGGATGCACATAACATGACAATGGCCAAGCTGAACTTTGTATTAGATCTGGTAGAATGTATAATAGAGCTGGCACGTATCAAGGGAGCAAAACTGAAGACATTCACTGACAGTGTCATCTGTAGACAGGGGGAGGCATTGCCTGTAGGACTTACACTAAAGTTAACAGACACACAGAGGTAAATTAAGAATTGGAGGTCAGAAAGTTGTCCTAATATACTGAATAAATTTTATATTCTGTAAGAATATGAATGTTAACCTTATTCAGTTTGAACTACTAAATCATCCAGATTGGTCCAACAAATTAATTTTCTGACTTAAAGTTGCATACTTTGACTCAACAGAAGTTTTAACTCCAAATTTTTACGAATCCAACTTCAGCTATGAAAGAAAAGAAGTGATATGCTGGATAGAGTAATTTCTCAAAATTAATGCTGAAAAATTAAATGATATACAAAATTGTGCATCATTTTTTAAGCCCTACATTTACTTCTCAGTTATTTTTATCCTTAATTAGAAAAATCGACCCTTGTGGAGAGGTAACTGCCCGTCCCTAATAAATGTTCAGTTCTTCAATAGACTCTGCTAGAGGATCTGATGTTACTGTGTACTGAGAAGAAAAGTCACATTCATTGTTGCTTTGAATACTTGAGATTCCTTCAGAATTAATACCTGGCCTTATAATAGCTCAGCATAACCAATTGTATTAAACTACAGTAAAATGACAGATGTTACTAAAAATCAGATATTGCAAAGTACATTGCAAGCTACCTTTCAGTTTTTATTTAATGTCTTAGCTTGGTTATGGGTTATGGTATAATGGTGTGTGTTTGGAGGTCCCTTGGGCTTCATTATATTCACTATGCCTTGTTCAGCCAACCATGAACAGAAGAGAAAGAGCTATTCCACTGTCACTGTGTTAACAGGGATGTTTTAACAGGGCACTCTGGCTGGTATTCATGAATAGCCAACAAGACACAGTATTCACCCAGATGCTTACATCACTAACAGGTGTGCTGACAAGGCACTCCATTGGCTGGTATGCTTTTTAAATCAGAAGAACAGTACCAAGGACCTAACTTGAGATTGATTACAAATGATCATTGCAGAACACAATTTCCAAAAAGAAATATATTTAAAACATCATTTACTTACTCGGATGCTGTTTTATGGAATGAACTCTCCCAAACCATTATATCAGAAACCTAAATGTGTTCAAAACAAAATTGTTTTACTATTATCTTGTAGTAAATATTCAAATACATATTCTCCAGCTTATTCTGTTAATACATTTTAGATATACTTTGTGCTTTTTTATACTTAATGTATTTAAGCATGCTTTAATGTTTTTGTATTTACCATTCTTTGTTCATCCAGTTTTTAATTGCGTTACCTTCATAAAATGTTTATTATTATTATTATTATTATTATTTTATGGCCAGGTATTCTTTGCATAATGCACTGACAGACCAGGATCTAACAGTTTAATAGTGTAGCACTCGCAAGAGCATGGTGTAAATATGGGTTTTGAAATGTACTTAAGTTATACAATTCTAGAAATTGTCGAAGCATCTCAATATGCACAGTAATGTAACTGCTTTTTATTAGTAATGTCGGTATATAAAATTTTTGTTACAGACGTGTTGAGCAACTGATTCTTTATGTCCGATCTCTTCACCTGTTGTCCTCCTCTCTGCATCTGGCCCGTGATGAGATCAAACAGGGACGTCTACAGACCACAAACTCACTCAAATCAGGTAGTTTGCATTCTTAATACACAGCAGTTAAATTCAACATATATGGTTTTCAGGCCTTGCATTTAGTACAGATTTCTTTGTAGGACTGGAAGATTGCAAAATTTACTAGTCCTATTGAATCTTCACTAGTCATCCCCATAAAACAACCAAATTGGTGTCAAATGAAACAGTACTAGCCTTTGGACCACTGAAATCATGAAAACTACTAGATGAAAAAAAAAATTTACTAGCCATCGGACTATTGGAATCATGAAAGCTACTAAACCAACAAAAGATTTAATGGCATTGGACCATTTTGTCTTCAGAATGCGTTATTATTTGTATTATAATTTTCCTCGTCAACATGTTTCAGACATTCAACCATGGTGTAGTGGCATAAATGGAAGTAGTAAATATTTTATTTTAAATATTGATTGCCTGAAAGTCTGTAAAAAATACTGAAACATCTCAGCCGCCAAACATTTTATATACTTACAGGAACATTAAGTACAACATAGAACACTTATCTGCTTATGTGCTTTTTGGTTTGTTTTTTTTTATGGCAGGAGTTATGGCTCTTGTTCTAATTAGTTACAGTAAAAAAAGAGGAAATAAGCACAGGATGTTTATAATCAGTTTGAAGTTCCTCATTATTTTTAAATCTCTTGCAGTGGTTCGGCAGATGAACGAGTTGTACCATCGTTGTGTGTTGATTAGTCGCCAGTTACAGCAGAGGCTTGGTATAGAAGTAGAGTCAGTCCTTACTCCCAAACTTCTTGTTGCCACAGCAGACAAGCTCCTTTATAATTATGCTGTAGAGATGGTAAGGAACAGATTTTCTCTTTTAATATTTAAATTTATTCATTAATCTTTAAGTCTGTTCATTAATATTTCATATATTATTATCCAGTATGGATGCCACAGTGACTAGTTTTATTGCTCAATAATATCAGAGAAAGAAAAAATAGTCTGATCTTGAATTCTGGGAATTTTTTTGCCAGTAGAATGCCTGTCCCTTCAAGGGCAGCTTGCGTTAAATGAAAATGGTGCTGGCCTTACATTCAGTATGGCTGCCACAGCAGCCATTTTGAAAATCATATCACTCATGAATATCTGAGATAGTTTCAACACTGAGCAGTTAAATGTTAAAAATGGTTATCCTCAAGACCAGGAAAATTGTTTTGGGATGGTAGAGCATCAGTCCCTTTGGTATGCTTGTTATTAGTCTCACTAGGCGATGGGATGGTAGAGTATCAGTCCCTTTGGTATGCTTGTTCTTAGTCTCACTAGGCGATGGGATGGTAGAGCATCAGTCCCTTTGGTATGCTTGTTATTAGTCTCACTAGGCGAATAATGTATAATGTATTCAGTTTGTTTATTGCTGTTTGACTTTCAATAATAATGGTGTAATTATCAAGTTTTGTCAGTCTTAAATTTATCGTATCTAGGTTATGAGATCACTGTAAGGTGTGTAGTTCAGGTTTTTCAATCTTAAATTTACCAGGTAACAAGATCACTGTAAAATGTGCAATTGTTCGACTATCAGCTGCATCAGTATTAGAATTTTGTGCAATTCGTGCACTCCAGATTCACTATTTCTGGGGTTAAACAGTTTAAAAATGAACTCCAGCATTGAGGCAAATTTTAAAATACATATTTGCCCAGAATACAGTGGTGCTGTAGCAGCTATTAGGGACACATGAAAGTTGATGATGTTGAAATTCAGTTGTGTGACAGGTTGTTTTCCAGAAATTATTTTTTGATCCCACAAATATGAATTACAAAATTGAGACCAGTCTGCTCTCCCATTGGCAAGCATTTATTTAGCGTTTGAGTGAGAATGAAGATGAGATTGATAAGAGGGTATGGAAAACAGATTCCTAGTAGAAAGTAGAGTATATCATTGAACAAAGTTGGCAGTATTCTTGACAATACATCCTTTTCATTAAATTTTCATGAATGTATTGAATGCTGCATGAAGGAATAAAATCGAATGAATAGTGGTTTCACATTTAAAACAATAGGACCCTTCCAAAATTCACAATAAAGTACAAAAGAATGTTAATTTTTCCAAAAGCAAGAGAAATCAAACCCAGGAAATACACGAATTCAATGTAGTGTCAAGCATGGTTCACCAAACATTCAGGATCAAGTATATAGAATGATTTTTGTCTTGTGATTTTTGTTCCACTTGTGAAACCTAGGCAAGACATGGGAATCGTTTTTCTGATGACCTCATTGGTGTCATAGGTATCAATGTTCCTTTTTTATCTTCATTTGTCTCAGTTTCTCTGACACTGTTACATGAACAGTCCTGAAATTTGATATGTTTGTTAGTCATCTAAATTAATGCTCATGACATATGAATGATGGTCACAGGGATCAACAATGACATTCCACTGTATTTGGAATATGCTTTTGTTGATTAGGTGTTCATGACATGCGAATGATGGTCACAGGGATGTACAGTGACATTCCACTGTATTTGGAATAGGGATGTTGTGACATTCCACTGTATTTGGAATATGCTTTTGTAGATTAGGTGTTCATGACATACGAATGATGGTCACAGGGATGTACAATGACATTCCACTGTATTTGGAATATGCTTTTGTAGATTAGGTGTTCATGACATGCGAATGATGGTCACAGGGATGTACAATGACATTCCACTGTATTTGGAATATGCTTTTGTAGATTAGGTGTTCATGACATGCGAATGATGGTCACAGGGATGTACAAGAACATTCCAGCGTATTTGGAATATGCCTTTTAGCTCAGGTGAGAGAATATACCAAAAGGTATCTATTCCAGCTTAAAAAATTTAGAAAATAATTTGAATATTTGAATTCAGCTTTTTACTGGTGCACACAGAGACAACTCACCTTGTGAAAAAAATAAAAAATCTTTTTTTGTTTTTAGTGTCAAAGTGCTGCTCTAGATGAGTTAGATGGTGACCCACGAGAGGTAAGTAGCTGTTTGTACTTACACATTGCAGCATCATGTTGTATCAGTAGTGAATATTTAACTATAAGATTTCTTAGAAAAATATTAACAAAGTATACATGCAGTACACAAGATGTCTGCTATTAGCTATTTATTGACTGGGACACATTTAATTAATTTGATTTCTGTTGTACTTTATACTGAGTTTCTCACATTTCCTTTCAACTAGGAATTTTCTTCCTAATACGGACTTGATTGTATTTTGACTGGTTTTTAATTTATTCTGCAGTGCTTCAGGAGATACCAGGCAGCACAAATATTGTTCCACAGTATAGCTCAGCAGGCGTACAACTCGAAGGACAAGGAATTACTCAGTAAATGTAAGCTTCTATTACAGTTTAATTGTTATCTTGTGTTATGTATTGGCTCGTTCAAAGTAACACAGAGAAAGAGTGAAGACAACAAGCTTTGTAAATTTTAACAAAATTAATTTATTTCCCTAGAAAACAAGGAGAAAAGGTAAATATGTGAAACAAGACTTACGATTTACGAAGAAGATCCAAAAAATTGTTATAAATTTGTGAAAACACATAAGTCCTGTGAATAAACAGTTCTAAATTGATACAGTCTGAATCTCAGTTCCGTTCCAAGATGGCGGATGATGACGTCAGACGAAGGCTAACACAAAATGTCCAGAACTTTCACTCTAAAGCACAATTTGTATTGTTCTGTTCCGATTTAGAAATAATTTCATCAAATGTCTTTGTCCAAAGCCAGTAGTGTTATTCTCCAGGGAAAATAATTATTTAGAAAGCAGATGAAATACAGCTACCACCACTAACAACACACATGTTGTTCCTCGTACGAATGCGCAACCCTTTCCAGCACAGAAATATCTTTCTTAAGGTATTATAAACTCTGTAAGATGTTATGATGTGACTCTGAACCACGACGGACTACGATTACGACTCTGACTAAACATTTCTTACAGGTAACTGAGCATTTAAAACAAGCTAATGCGTCATTACATGTACACACGCATGAAGGACACGTGTGATTTCGAAATCACTACAATGCATAAACAAGTATTATTTTGAAATAACGTGGTCACAGCCAATCATTTATGTAGCTCTTTCTCACTGTTTACTTGATACGAAAAACCGTCATGCAAAAATCGTGCTTACACGAGTCACATTTACGTTTTAAATATGATGTTTCTAACAAACTATTAGACCTTGCTAACATAATCATCACCATAATAATAATAATAACATTTAGTGGTATAAAAATAAAATAAAAATGAAACAAATTAGAAGAATTTAAATTTTAACACATATGTAATTTGACTACAGGGTCGTAACATCTTGCTTGTAGTATTTGTTTAAGTGATGATGGTTGAGACAGATTATATTGTTCATTAGCATTACAAAATGCAAGCGGGCATATTCAGTGCAAATAGGTCATCAGTACAAAATACAAATAGGTCATTGGTATGAAATGCAAATAGGTCATTGTGACAGTTTTCCCTTCAGTCTCATTATTTCTGTTGAATTTATAAACAGCAGGGGTCTGTATATCACTCAAAAAGCTTGAGTTTTATTTTCATTTTATTTTTGGAGCAGTAAAATCACATCAGATTTTAAAGAGAAAAGTATATGTAGACCTTGCTGTAATGTGTTCTTTTATGGCTGTATATTTATGGTTCAGAAGTACCTTCTTTAAAATGCATTTATATCATACAGTTTCATGTTTCATTTGAAATACACACAGTTTGGGTGCAAACAATAATACACAAAGGCTCCCTTTAATTTGTATTCCCCGCCACAATAGTGGTTAGGCCAGTTTCAAGCGTCTTTTTGTGGCATCTGTGTTCTGTGAATTTATCTCTAGTTTTAAATCTCTGTCATGTATATTTAATTTGTAGTATTTGTTGTCTTTTCTTTATGATTATATATTATATACATTTGTATTTAGTGCTTGACCTTGTCCAGAATCAAGTTCACTATATACCTAACCAGGTACATTTATTATGTAAGCAACATAATGAATAGCTAATATTTCTCTATGAGTGTGGATTAAATATTCAGATCATTATCAATGGAGGTAAACATGTTTATTTTGGTAAGGGTCTAGGACATCAGATTTCCACTTGGAAATACCGAAACTTGTTGACAACATTGAATATTTTAAAAAGGAGACTGACTACATCCAGGCTGTATTATCATGTCTTAGTTTTTATATAATGTTGTTTACTTAAAAAATTACTTATTCTTGCCTTAAAATCTGAAGAAGAATCTATCTTATTGTTTGGTTCAGATTTTTATCTGGGTGGAATTATTTATTCAAATTATTATTCACTGGAAGTACAAAGTGCCCATGAAAAATATTCTTGGACAGAAACATTAATTTGGAATTATAGTGGATATAAACAGGGATATTTTTAGATTATACTGTTGGCATACATCAAAAGACTTTTCGCACATTGCCACAATTCAGGCCATTGCCATATTAGCACGTTCGACACTACAGGCACATCAACACATCCACGATTGGAACTTATTTGAAATACCACTTGAATTCAATTGGAACTTCATACATTTGGACTTATGATAGAACTTTTATGATTGTTTGGGATTTAATTCACAGTTCTACTTTTTTAAAGATTTTATTTTATATTATAGGGAACTAAATTATTGGTTGTATTTTACAGAACTTGTTGGTTTTCAATATTTTCTGTTACTTAGTTTTAAGACTATAGAGTTATAACATTTATTAAATTTGATTGGAAAATAGAATTTCTCATGTGTGTAATTAGAGCCCAGCTATTCTGTCCACCTGTCAACCTATTTGTCCATTTACACTTTTTAAAACCATCAAAACTTACAACTCTTACACAAAATCTGAGACATATGGCATGTGAAATTTGCATTTTAAAAGTTTCTTCTTTTCAGGTCCAGTGTTGATGGAGTTATTGCCCTTTTTCTATCACATTTTAATTTCCACTACAACATATCCTTGTAACCATAGAAACCATTCAAGATATTCTGATACAAATTGGCATGTACATTGTCCCATAGACCTTAATTTTCCTTTTATGTTTTGTCTTGTCAGCTACACTTTAGATAGCATCATGGCATCTGACATTTAGTGTTATATCTGTATAGGGGATGTAGGGTTTGGATAGCATCATGGCATCTGACACTAGGCATTATATCTTTATATGGGATGTAGGTTTTGGATAGCATCATGGCATCTGACACTTAGCATTATATCTTTATAGGGGATGTAGGGTTTGGATAGCATCATGGCATCTGACACTTTGCATTATATCTTTATAGGGGATGTAGGGTTTGGATAGCATCATGGCATCTGACACTTAGCATTATATCTTTATAGGGGATGTAGCTTGTAACTGCAGTAGCTTAATAATTCAAAATATTGTGATGCAGTTTGTTATGAGCATTACCTTATAGAACTAGATTGTGACCTCATTGTTGTGAACATTACCATATAGACCTATATTGTTACCTCATTACCTCATAGAACTAGATGTCTCATTTTATTTTCATCTACTTCATTTTTGACAGTTAGGCTTTTTGTCAAGCAAATCCCTTGTCTTAACATGGAAACTTTACATGCAGTCTGCATAGGTCAAGAACCATTCACATATTCCAATGGAATATTATAAGAACATTGTGTCTTAAATCTTTATGTACAAAGTTCTCAAATAATACTAAAATGCACTTTTTAAAAGTAACACTTGAACAATTTTGTTATTGCTTTTTTCAGACCAAGAGGCAGTGGAGCGGAGACTTGCCAGCTTACAGATACACGCACAAACCTATATACAGCCCCATGTGGCCAGCAGCTGATACAAATGGATCTTTTTTGACCCTGAATTTGAATGAAATTGTACAGATGATCATATTCTACTTTTAAAATTATGTATCATTTTATTCTCAACTAATATAATGGGGAACCAGATGAGTAAGAATGGCAGACTGGTTGTTTGACACTATCCAAGGGACAGGACTCTACACTTAGAAAACAGTTACAGATGATGACAGAACTAGATAACATTTTCATAAAAGTTGTTTTGCAACACCAGATAAAAGGAGACAGTTAAAGTAGCCGTTGCAGCTGAACCATGCTGTATGTTCATATTATGTTTTCAGTGTATTGACTTGGAAAGAGATGTCAAGAAGGCAACAGCACCACTTCCAATGCATCAATAATCAGTATGGAAAATTATAATCTTATTTGTTGGATTAATAATGTATTTGTTAGGTGGAAAATATTACAAGTTTCCTCCTAAATACAATGTAAGCGCACAAGTATTTGTGTAAAAAATGTTGGACAATTTTGTTGCCAGTTCCACAGAAAATTGCCTTTCAAAAAATGTTGAAAAGCTGTGGAATGCAAGGAATATTTCTTTTGGAAAAGAAAGGGAAGAAGCAGTGCCACAAATGATTTCTAGTCAGAGCAGTGTTCCATACAGTGTGAGTATTTGAAAGTGCCAGAAAGAGATATGATGCAGTGTTGATGAAAATAAGTGATATTTGCATGTCATCCAAGGCTGTGTAACTTATTTTGGTTTGTATGGATCTGGCACAAAGGATCATGTAATTGATCTTTTGTTGAGACTTGTAAATGACTCAAATCTTTTAGAGATGGACACTTTTTAAGAATTTCAGCATTCTGTGGACATGACAAAGAGGAATGCATAATTTGTGTTTTATTGAGATTTGTAATGACTCTAGACTTATTGATAAATGTCATTCTTTACGAGAGCTTGTGTATCTTCTGAAAAGATTGGAAAGGTTTCTTTGTATGAGGCATACAGAAAAAATGGGCATTGGCATGACTGCTGTTAAAAGGAAAGAAAATGAAATCTATCCAATTCCAAACTGCTTCAAGGAATAATCATGATAGATAACCACAAGTTACACTCACCCCGATCTCATAAATTTCCACCTGAATTTCCAGAATTTCTGAGGACTGTTTATCTTTGAAATTAGACAAAAGTATAGTAGATACTGTAGTGTGATATATGCATTTGTGATTATGTTGCTTGTGATGGAATTTAATTTTGATTTTTATTTGCTGATCATTTTTTTGGTGAAGTTTATACTTTGCATGAAAAAAGTCTTTCAAACCAAATAGTGTATAATTAAGTACATAGGCATGTTTATGTAGTGACTATTTTAGTTTTTAACTGCAATGTCTTGTTGATAGATAGTTATAGTAGATAGTTATGGTAGATGGGTATGTGTACATGGTGACTGTTTTAGTTTTTAGCTGCGATCTTTAGTTGGTAGAGAGTTATGGTAGATAATTAGGTACATAGGTATGTTTATATGGTGACTATTTTAACTGTCTAGTTCCCTGAGACTGACATATTAATGTGTATGTTTATGTGTATGTTTTTGATATTATGGTTCATTTAATGGTGACATGTAATTTTATGATATATATTGAATTATATATTGTTAAATATACATGTATCGTTCATTGAGCATGTATCCCAGCAGTTATATATTTGTATCATTCTTCGACTACTTTGTAGATTGGCAGTTGTATGTATCTTTCATTTAACATGTATCTTCACAATTTTATGTATCTGTCATTAACTCAACTTTTATCTCAACAGTTATATATCTGTATCATTCACTGAGTTTGTCTATTTCAAGCGTGCATTTCATTTACCTGTTGACAGTTATTACTTCTAATTTAAGTGAAAGCATACCTGTTCTGATAGTGTCAGGTTGAAGCATTCTTATTCAAATGAACAGCATCAAATTAAAGCATGCATGTTGTAATGAATAAAGTCAAATTAAAGCAAGATTTTTTTAATGAATAGCATCAAATTAAAGTATGCATATTGTAATGAATAGCATTACATTAAAGTATGCTTATTGTAATGAATAGCATTACATTAAAGTATGCATATTGTAATGAATAGCATTACATTAAAGTATGCATATTGTAATGAATAGCATTACATTAAAGTATGCATATTGTAAGGAATAACATCAAATTAAAGTATGCATATTGTAAGGAATAAAATCAAATTAAAGTCTGCATACTGTAATGAAGAGCATCAAATTAAAGCAAGCCTGTTTGATGGAATAATGTCACTAAAGCGTGCATGTTTTAATGAACATCTGTTCTAAGGAAATAACATGATTAAAGCATGTCTGTTCTGATGAATAGCATTAGATCAAAGCGTACCTGTTCTAATGAATAGCATTAGATCAAAGCATGCCTGTTCTAATGTATAGCATTGGATCAAAGCATCCCTGTTCTAATGAATGGCATTAGTTTAAAGCATGCCTGTTCTAATGAATAGCATTAGGTCAAAGCATGGCTGTTCCAATGAATGGCATTAGATCAAAGCATGCCTGTTTGAAGGAAAACTTGGCTCAAAAATGACTACCGAACTAATTGATTTCATTGGGTAGCTTTATCCATACTTAAAATTCACTGTCATTGTGTGCCAAGTTTTGTGAGCTGAGAATATTCGTTGGTTATGGCGTTAAAGTTGTTTGTATTTCACACCCTGCAATATCCAAAGTTTCCTGGCAAGTAAGGACAGGAAGGTTCAGATATATGGAACTTGGTACTAAATCTTCATTGTCATTTATTGTTTCAATTGATATGACCATGATTTATTTATGGTGTGAAAATAATTTTGTCTGTGAGATTGTAATCATTCCATATTTGTTACTATAGGGTGGAGGTATAAGTTTGGGAGTTACTTCTTGCGGTATACCTTGGCATTGTATATTTATCACACCATGGATATCCCCACAAGTAACACTATCTCAGGAAATGATTTGTTCAGATAAGCATCATTGTCTGTATTTTGTTAACCAGCATACTTGCACACAGTTTCCTTACAAAACATTGAAATTGAGTAGCTGCAAAAGGATTTGAATTACTTTTTGACCAATTTAAGGATAGTCTGAAAACGGGGATATCATCTCCAATTTACATTTTCAGCAATTATTCGCATACGCCTTGATGTATTTACATTTTTATCTGCTAGTGTCAGACTTAACACAATATAAATTTATTGCATTTTGTATTCATTTGTGTATGAGATAAGTAGAATGATTTCTGCTTCTTTAGCCTTTGAATGCTGTATTTGATTGGTGATATTGATATTAAGTGCAATCATTGACAAGTACAGGGAGTGTAATTGTTTAAATTACAGAGTAGTTCTATTTAATTGCCATTTCCTTTAGAGTAATTAAGAGAATTGAGTTTGCTTTGAGTACTAGGTTTAGAAATGTATATATTATGCTCGAAGGAGTCATATATATTTTAATTTTCGGTCTTTCAGAATTTTGTTATTTTCATAAGTCCTAATTTTCCGACTTAAATGTTTCTTAATTAGGGTCATGCAATGAGATGTGGAAGTAATCACCTTTCCTGTCAGTAGTTCTGTCCACCAGTTGAATTGACCATCCATTTACACTTCCAGCAACCTTTACATGATTGGCTGCCATTAGCTAGGTGAATATCCTACTGCATGTAGATGTTGCATTTTAAAGGTTTCCTCTTTTGATGGAGTTGTTTCCCTTTTTCCGTCAGTATAACTTCTCCACTACAACAGATCCTTGTAACTGCATAGCTTGGAAACCATTCAACATAGTATGATGCAGTTTGTTTTCTGCATTGTCTCTTAACCCTAGATGTGCCTTTTACGAGTTTCATCTTGTCAACTCTTTTTTGAATAGAGTTGTGCCCTTTGACAGTTAACTTTATAAATTCACATGGAATGTAAATAATATAGAACTATTAAACCAATCAGTTTGGTATACACATGGTCTTACAGACACGCAGTTTGGTATACACATGGTCTTACAGACTTGCATTTGCATTATATGGGTTTAGTTTCATTTAGAATAGTTACACACAAGCCCCAAATTGCTTGTCCTCTGATTTTGGTCTGTGCAGGATAAATTCAAAACAATTTTTAGATTTCAGCCGTATTTGGCATATGGCTTCAGATTGATTCTGCATTAAGTTTGATTTCCACTGTTCGATTCTAACATTTTTAGGATGCTGTCTTCTTGACATTCAGATATGTGATATTTATTGATAGTACTTTTTGTCAGGGTTCATTTTCATCATTGACAGTACTTTTTGTCAGGGTTCGTTTTCATCATTGATAGCACTTTTTGTCAGGGTTCGTTTTCATCATTGATAGTACTTTTTGTCAGGGTTCGTTTTCATATAAAGCTAGAGTTATTCTATGGAATTGTCTAAGATTCCAAAATAAATTGTAGTTATGCAGTACGCATATAGATGAAAAATTAAAAAATTTTGCTTAATTTCCTATTTTACTTCCTGAAAATATTTCTGAGTTCATCAGTTTAAACATGCATGGTACCCAAGGAAGGCAGTGTCTAAAAGAAATGTTTTCCTGGGTACACATGTTATTAAGAGTTCTAAATGAAAATAACATCATATTTTAAATACAATCTGTGGGGGACTATTCAGATATGAAAATGCCTTCCCAGCCCACTGATGTTTTACTGGAGCAGTTTTTAAAATGTAGCAGAATTATGATATTAACTTTGAAAGTGACACTTTAAAAGGGACTGTTTAAAAGGAACTGTTTCATATTTGCGACATACCTAATTTTCTCCCTTCCATCTTTTTCTTCAAAATTAACGTGCTACCATTCCAAGATCATGTATCTGCCAGCATGAGGGCTGGTTGAAATTCAGTCCTGAAACTGGAAATGTCATGATACTGGACTTATCATGGTATAGAACTTGTCCTGATACTGGACCTGTCATGGTACTGGACTTGTCATGATGCAAGACTTGTTCTGATACTGGACATGTCATGATACTGCACTTGGTCAAATTTATTATCATTATATGGAGGTAAGGCAGAAAATTTAAATTTCACTTTTTATCTGTATCTTGAGCTATTTCTAGAGAATCAATTATTAAAGTAAAATGTCACTGTAAAAGCTACCAGTGTGAAATCAATTATTAAATGTAAAATGTCACTGTAAAAGCTGCCAGTGTGAAATAAACATTGAAGGCAATAAGGGCACATTATTCATTTAAAATTATTCCCTGATCTACCTGTCTCATAAATATACTTTGTAAAGAATTGCACTCAAATTATGCACAAATTTTTCCTAATGCCATTTTTTTCTGTTTCTACCTGGATACATTTTCAGACATGCCGAGTTTACCTGTATCTACATACATCATCATCAGAGAAGCAGTATTTACATGTTTTTACTTCTATTTATTTGTATACATCCTTAGACATGCAGTGTTTACATGTTTACCTGTATACATCCTTAGACATGTTGTATTTACCTGTGTTTACATGTACAAAATCTTCAGATGTGCTGTATTTATCTGTATTTGTACATATCCAGTACATGACCGTATACCATATTGGCCTAGATGTGCTGCTACACAATGGACAAGCAATTCAAAGCCTGCTCTGTTACTTGTACTTCTTCAGATGAACAGAGGTAGATCCTGACTTTTCATCACACATTAAGCATGCAGATCAAGGGCTAATCTGTTACTTGTACTTGCTATTTAAGTGAACATGAGAAACCAGATCTGGCATCACATGATGAATCAGCATATCAAGGGCTACTGTGATGCTTGTTTGTGTTATAACCATTGAACAATAAGACCCTGATTTGCTATGACAGCAAATCAAGGGCTACTCTGTATTTGCTGTAAACAAGAAGACCCTGATTTGCCATCTCACAAGGATCAAGCTGAACAAGAGCTACTTTGTTGCTTAAACATAAAAGTCTATAACAAGTAAACAAGTAGACCCTGATTTTCCATCTCACAGTGAGCCCTGCAGAATAAGGGCTTCTGTTGTTTGTGCTGATTTGCCACCCCACAGTGAGCCCAGCAGAATAAGGGCTTCTCTGTTGTTTGTGCTGATTTGCCACCCCACAGTGAGCCCTGCAGAATAAGGGCTTCTCTGTTGTTTGTGCTGATTTGTCACCCCACAGTGAGCCCAGCAGAATAAGGGCTTCTCTGTTGTTTGTGCTGATTTGCCACCCCACAGTGAACCAGCAGATCAAGGTGCATTCACTACAATAAGTGAACAAGTAAACCCTGATTTATCATCACATAGTGAGCCCAGCAGAACAAGGGCTTCTTTGTTACATGTATGTGCTACAAGTGAACAAGTAGACCATGATTTACCAGAGCACAGTAAATAAGCAGGTCAAGATCCACTCTGTTGCTTGTATGTACTATAACAAGTGAACAAGTAGACCCTGGTTTGCCAGCACGCAGTAATCAGCAGGTCAAGGTCAACACTGTTGCTGGTATGTACCAATACATGTGAACAAGTAGACCGTGATTTACCAGCACACATTAAATCAGCAAGTCAGGTTCCACTCTGTTGTATGTACTGTAACAAGGGAACAAGTGGATCCTGTGTAACAACAGTTCTCACTTTATGCTGTTTGCAGACAGATTCTTGTACATGTAAACATGAATAACTAACAATTACTGTCCATAACCCATTTTAGCAACTACTGACCAAAACCAAAATTAAAATTTCTTTCAAAGACCACATGTACAGGTTTTCTTTTTTGTATTTTCTTTGTAGACTCTCGTTTGTACCATGAATTGGGAAATTAATTTCTTTTAGGTAAATAATTTCTTGGGTTAGACTTTGAACAGTTTGACATCTGCATTACAGGTAATATGGCTTACAAGTGTGCCATGTCAATGATAAGCGTGTCTGGCATTTATATCAAGACATACAAGTTGTACATTCATATTGTAGTCATCCTTAGGATAACTGATTTATGAAGCCTATACATATTGAAAATATATGAACTCATAATAGAATAATGACGTTAATCTCAATCCATGAAAATTTCAAAGCACAGCTATGTAAATATTAAGTGTTTGTATTGAAATGTTATCTTTTTGAAAGCACCTGTGAGATTTGGAAGACCTGTGTAAACTCTAATGTAGTCCTGTTTATAGAAATTCATTGTCATTTCATGCGGTTGTGGGAAGGACACAAGTCCTCTTGAGTGTTCATTTAGCGTGATGTGGAAAAGACGTGATTAGTCCTCCAAGTGTTCATATAGCGTGATGTGCAATTTATTTGTTACCTGATGTGAAATGTTTAAATGAGCGATTCAAATACAGCAAGATTATAAGACAAATTCTCAGCATTTACTGAAACCTTTGTAGTAGTTTTACCTAGAGCTGACCTCAAAAAGTGGATTGAATTTTCTGCATTTAGAGTCACTTGTCTTGCTAGTTGTTGTTGGTAGGTTGCAGGTAGAATGTTAAGATTTTATTCTAGTTTAATATTCATAGCATTTCAATATACATGTATCTTAATACAATATTTGACTTTTTTGTCATTAGATACCTTTGTCAGGAAAGGGAGTTTTCAGAAAAATAAAAATAGAATCAATATTGGAGTTATTGTTATTTTAAATATTTTATGGCAGTTTATGAAGATATGGCACAATTTCAAGTACTTTATGATAATCTAGCACAGCAGCAGAGAGGGTGAACAGACCATTTTGCTTGAGACATTATTTATGAAAAAATAAGCCTTCCTACGAAAAGGAAATCTTAAGGTCAGCGTCATTAAACCACAACCTCTAACCCTGACTATGTCAGGCCGTGAGATTTCTTAGGGTTAGCTTATCTTGTTACTTTATCTCTGACACGCGTTTTTATTTTTAGGAATTTTTTTGTTTACGCGTTGGTCACTCAGTATTGGTTGTTCACCCTCTCTGCTGCTGTAAATTAAACAGCCATTATAAATATTATCAATAATGATTGGAGAATCACACTCAGCTAGATTAGCTCGAGAGCGACTAGAGGCAATCAAAAAATATTTACCCGTCCGTGATTTAGTTGAACAACAGCTACAAGCTCGTCAGGAGTCTCAGGTGGAATTTGCAGAAGGTGCAGAACAATTATTTAAACCGATTGTCGAACCAACAAAGAAAATTGTTACAGCAACTGAGGCAACACAAAGAGCTCTTGAAACATTACCTGTTGATATTGCTGGCCGTATTCAAGCAGCTCAACCACAACCACAACCACAACCACAACAACCTAAACCAAGAACTAAAATAATAGATAAATTTACGCCTGAAGGTATTGCAGCTATCAAGGATAACAAAAAAATTACTTGATATTGCCGCGTTTGGATATTATGAAAGACAAAAATATATAAAACCAGAACATGTTAAATCTCTAAGCTCTACCAATTGGATTAAGGATGTATATCGCGTTGCTACTGTTATTCCAGAAATTAGATCTAATGAAGATATTATTAATTATAATGAATTTGATGAGGCTGTACATAAACATATAAAAGAAAGAGCTAAACAAGTTAAACGACTATCACCATCAACACAACGATTACCACAACAGTTATCATCATCACCACAACGATCACCACAACAATTACAATTTGAATCACCACGATCACCACAATTACAACTAGTGGAACAAATAAAACAAAAAAAACTAGAACAAGATAAACATTTAGAAGAAATGATGAAACGATTTCAATCACCACGACAACCAGTTAGAACAACAGAGGAAGAATATCAAGACCCTGGCGCAACTGGAAGTAGTTTAGGAAGTGGCCTTATTACTTGTCCCAATAACGTCCTTGCTGATGTTGATCGACTAGAAATTCTCATTGGAGGAAAACGAGCTGGTAATAATTCCGCAGAAATCATTAATGAAGCAGCTGATATTTGTCAACGATTATTTACAGGTGATGTTACGGATATTAATGTATATCGGTCCCTCATTAATGAAATCGCCGATGATTATCGTAGTGACTAAATATGTAATTAGATGCAATTAGTGATAAAATCACTTAATAATAATATGATCGTACACAATACTCATAGACCAACCATGGTCAGGGTAATAAATTCACGATTACCAGTATACAAAACGACCTACGGAGATGGACTAGGTGATGTTGTTCAGGGTCTATTTAGAAGGATAGCCCCAAAAGCAATACCGCTTGCAAAGCAACTAGGAATGAAAGCTATTGATGTTGTTCGTGAAAAAGGTATTGGCGCTGTTGGTGATGTTGCTAGCAAAGCATTTTCAGCGATCAAGGATAGACTAGCGCGATTAATACGACAAAAACCTCAACCAGTAAAATTACCCAGCACTGAAGTGATGCCCGCAAATGTCAGTAAAATAATAAATCAAGCTGCTAATCAAAAACTAGCAGAGTTGGCTACCAACACTGATGTTGGGTTAGAAAAAGAAAAAAATATAACCGCTAATCTGATAGCAGGAAGCGGTCTTCGTGTTAGACGAAGACGATAATAATAAAGATGTTCAAGCGTATATCTGATTCCGCGTTTGACATGGACGCACCAGTTTTAAAAGATGAATCTGTGTGCGATTATCAATATTATTCTTATGACGCACGTGCGCCTGACGAGCGTGGAAGAATTGAGATACAAGTTCAGGATACAAGCAGATATTTCTTACCCGCTAAAGCATTTATCGAAGTAGAAGGTGAGATTATAAAAACAGATAATACTGAATACAACGCTGATGTTAGAGTTGGTTTTGTTGATAATGGCATCATGGCGTTATTTAAAAGTGCAGCGTATGTGATTGATTCACGAGAGATTGAGATCTGTCGTGAAAACGTCGACGTTGCCACGACGATACTTGGTCTTGCGCGATATAGTGATGATTATTCAAGATCAGCTGGTCCATCAATGATGTTTGTAAAGGATACTTCTGACTACCCTGACAACAGACAATATGATATAAGACGACCAAGAAACTTTGCCGGCGGCGCTGATGCTGATGTAAATCCGGTGGTTCATGGTGCTAATCCAGAATTTAACTTAGGATTTACAGCACGTCGATCAATGTTACAAGGAAATAGAAGAGCGTTTTCATGTGCAATTCCATTATCACATATCTTTGGATTTTGTAGAAATGTTAGAGAAGTTATTTTTGGAGCCAAACACACAGCTGTACTTGTGCGAAAAGCTACTGATGATGATGCAATATGGCGACCTATTGGTGATGCTGGTAAAGTAATTCTGACAAAACTTTCTCTGTGGATGCCAGTAATGACTCCAACAGTACTTGAAGAAGAACATTTACTTTTTTTATGAGTCAAGGTGGTAAATCGATGTTATCATGGTTGACAATGACCACAGATTCTATCCAGAGTAACATTAATGGTTTATTTACTTGGCAAATAGCATCACAGCAAGGTGTTTCTGCACCTAGACATATATTTATTGCGCTTCAAGATGCTGCACGGGTAAACTCACAAAATCGAAGCATAATGATATTTGATAAACTCGGTGTTTCTGAGGTTTTTTTTAAGGATAAACGGACATCAAGAACCATCCGAGGATATTTGTTGAATTTTGAGTTAAATCATGTAGCACGTGTATATCATCGATTAATGACATTCATGGGACGTGATTAAAATATTGATACTGGTTTACAAATATCACAGCTAGATTTTACAACATTATATCTGATTTATTACTTTTCGCTGGAACATTTAAATTTAACCAGACAATCAGTCATTGACATATATTTTCGAGCTCGCGTAAACCGAGGAGCTATTGCTAATTACAGAGCTGTCGCTGTTATACTTAGCGATAAATCGATGTTACTTGAAGGTGTTGGTGGACGAATGAGAGTCATTGATGCTCCAGTCGAAAACATGTAATTAGATCGCTCATAATAATTATAAATGTCATATCTAGTTAATGTCAGTCTGACTCCTGGTCAGATTAAAAAGCTACAATCATCATCAAAAAATAATTGTGCGGCAAAAATATCACTAAAGCGAGAACAAATCGTAAGTGGTCCGAATAAGCTATCATTATCAGAACGCCAGCATAAGCATTTCAATGAAGCAAAAAAATTAAATAAAGGTATAAAATTTAATCTTTCTGCGAGTGTCATTAAAGACATCGTTAAAACGGGTGGCATATTTCCACTTCTCGCAGCAATACCAGCATTAATAGCCGCTGCAGCCCCAGCTGTTGCAAAAGCAGCTGCATTAGGCGCTGTTGGAACCGCTGCTGGAATGGCGTTAAAGAAAGTAACGGGTCAAGGAATTATGCACGCAGAAAACTTAAAAAAAAGATCACGGGCAAAACAACGCGGAAGACGTCTAAGAGCACCAAACGTGCCACAGCCGGGCCGTCTAAGATTATCAGGCCCAGTATACGGTCGCGGTCTAAGACTTCCACGGACCCCATATTCATGGTACGGAAAAGGTCTAAGACTGCCCCGATAACTTCGTCATCGAATTCTATGATTCTTCCTATGTCTAATTTTGATTTACTTAATGCCGCTAACCAGCTGAGTATAAAAAACTTTAGAGGAGTTTTTATGCGTGATCAATTACCTACCGTTGCAATGCAACATGAAACTGGTATTATTAATCTCGATAAAAACTCTGGCCCAGGCACTCATTAGGTGGTGTATGCAATTGATCCACGTGGAATTATTTATTTTGATTCGTATGGGTTGGCGCCACCAAAAGAATTTTTAAAATATGTTAGCACAGTAAAAGTAAGAATTCGATGCGTTCTAAAATCTGGTATTCAACATTACCAACACAAAAAATAACGGATCCGCCGATATGCGGTCGAGAAGTACTCGGTGTACTTGATGCTGTATCAAAATCAACAACGCCACCTCATAAAGTCGTGCATGAATATACCACGTTGTCACACTTAAACAGATATCAGTAATATAATGGTAGATATTTATGGAAGATCTTCTCGCAAAGTTCAGCAGCAAGTCGATTTATCTAAATATGCAACTCTTGATCAGCTCAGAAATGAAATCGATGATTTATTAAATATCACAAGTGTGGATCAAAATGAAGTCGTTGTTTTTCAGGATAAACAAGGGCGATTAAAAACGAGTAATATACAACTGTTAGATGTTCTTATACGAATTCCCACCGCGGTTATTAATAATATCGTTATTTTTTCTGATCAAGGTAAAATACAAGATTCCGGTAAGTCAGTTAACGATTTTATCAAGCGAGCTGGTGATTCATTCACGGGTAACATTATTATAAATCAAAATAAAATTATAGACCTTGGAAACCCAGCCGCAGATACAGATGCAGCAACAAAAATATACGTCGATGATCAAGAATCTAAGTACGTATTAGTCAACGGTGGTATAATGCGTGCATTTCTCAATATGAATAATAATGGTATTAATAATCTTAGAAAACCAGAATCAGATTTCGACGCCGCAACGAAGAAATATGTAGACGATAAGGAAATTCCTATGACAACTTTGCTAAAAACAATCAATGACGAAATGAATACACTGAATGTTAGTTTTACTAGACATGTACAAACGTTTTTAAATTTTCGTAGAAACATAAACAAATCTGTACATGTATTTTTTGGTGATCCACCAACCGTAGATATCAAACTCTCCGACATTAACATGAAACTCAACGTCATTATTAACGGAATACCTAGTATTGTTCAAAAAACTAATCTGATTAAAATTCCACACGGACAAATTAAAAATATCGTGTACACAGTAGCATCAGGATCATCAACATGGACACCGCGCGATAACACTCTCGAACGGTTTGGAAATTACTGCGGCCACTTCATCATCACCGAATGTATATCATAGTCCTCTGCTGGTGATGCTAACCAAGGACATCAAAGAAACGTTCACGTTGACATCAACGGAAATGCCCCCGAGACGTTACTGGTGGTGTCTGGAATTCGTAGCTGAAACTGTTTAATTACTTAATTAAATGAAGTTGTTATTGTATAATGAATCAAGTGACGGAGTCACTTATCGACGTTCAACGTCACAGATACGCTCAAGTATGTGAGTGTCAAACCAAACTAAAAAATATCATCGACGATTATACAATAAAAATTAAAAAAATATCGCAGGCGTATGGTTGTTATTGATATAATTATTTACTCAGTTTCTGCTGTTGTTGCTGGAACCGGATTATTATTATCAACAATAACAATGACAGCACCTGCAGTTGCAACAATTGTCGTTTCAACTTCAACGATTATCGCAGGCATTCTCAGTATTATCACTAAGAAGATATCTACGTGTACAAATGATAAATTACACGAGTATATAACAAAACTACACACAGCAACATCTTATTCTAAACTATCATCGTATCTTTCTGCGTATCTCAGCGATGGTAAAATATCTGATGAGGAGTTCGCAATGATAATGAAAACATACGATGAAGCATTTGGTGATAAAGTAACCTGTGATAAGAATGAAGATTGAATTCCCGAGATTGCGTTCTATTAAATAACGGAGTATTTAAATAATGTCAACGTTAGAACTATTACAGAAGATGGTCACTAATACAACGCCGTCAAAAACTACTATGATATCATTAAGTTCGACCAATCCTGAATTTAGCGTTAACTTTCCAACTGCAATTCCAGCAAGTGAAATAGCATTAGCGCAATTACGAGTTTATCATAGCTGGCCAAATATCAGGTCAAAATCGTTTGGTGGATTACCAGCAAATAATTCACTGGTATTTGCGAATAAGAATAAACCTGATGGAACTCCTGATTGGCAAGTTGTTGGAATGTCAACGAGTAGTTATCAAATAGAACAGATTAATGATGAGTTCCAACGCAGAATTAAATCTATTACAGGAAAAGAATCCAAAATAGCAATCACTGTTTACGAACCAACATTATCAGCGGCGATTGAAATAAATTCCCCTGATTATGTTGCAGATATTTATCAAAGTTCAATCAGATCAGTGTTAGGATGGCCTGATCTTCCTCCCCCAGACCAAAAGTCAAATGGAATTCCAGAACCAACCAAAAATGAATTTCTCACAACGGAAAAAAGATTTATAAAACGTCCAGAATATCGAAATAAATTTCCGTGGGTACCCGCTGAGCGATTAGAATATTATCAAGAGCTCTATGGTGAAAAATTATATATTAGAAGAGTACACTTACATAAATCTGTTAATGAAGAAATTCACATTAATGAAGAAAATTTAAAATTATGGTCCGACCCAATTAAACTCGAGTACGAACAATCAGTTAATAAACTACGAAATTTATTTTCTTCTTTATTACAATATTACAGCGAAGACGTAAAACAACAGATAATTGAAACAATAAAACATTTAAACATTATTGTGATAGATTTAAGACTTATTAATGATATAATTTTACACGCTGTAAGAGAGCGTAGGGTTGTTATAGATCTTGATTCTTTTTTAAACTGGGATATGATGAAAAATTTGTTTATTAAATATTACAAAATAACAGAAGAACAATTAAAAACATTTATAATACCAGGATTTGACAATACCGATATGAAAAAATCAATCACTGATCTTATTAACGAATATTTTTCCGGAGTAATTGAATCATGGAAAAAAATAGTCTCACCACCGGTTATTCTTAAACGTAATAATGATCCATACGGTGGAGGCCGTCATATCTCGCCTGGTATTGTTAATATAACATCAACGATCGCAGTCAATCTAGTATGTGATGTAATTGATGGCAGCTATCAAGTAGATCTTTCTAAGTCTAGCCAGGCCCAGCAAGGCTACATATTATATTCATTCAACCCTCAAGCGCCCCCCGGGTGGTTAATTGTATCTGAACCAATTAACCCCGTTTATCTACGTGTACATAATCCGTTATTATCAAGGATACATTTCAAACTTACAGACCAAATAGGACGTATTTTGGATTTGCAGAATGAAACTTTAAGTATAAATCTGTATGTGAGATCATAGAGCGTTTTATCACAATGCGTCATCGTAAAACAAAAAAAAATATCCGAATCGGATCAGAATAGTTTTTTTTTACTGGGTTAAATCGTAATTATTATAAGTAAATATAATTATAAGTAAATAAACTGTCAATTTTGCCAGGGATTTTGTTTAGCCATTATCACATTAACTCCACCTTCACTTTCATTATCACTTTCATTTTCACTTTCATTTTCACTTTCATTTTCACAATGCTCTCTTAACTGTCTTATACGAAAGTTTATAATCTTTTTCTGTTCGTATTCATGAGATAATTCTAACTTAATTTTGTCAATAGCGTTTGAGAGAGGTACAAACAGCTTTACCTGATTATCTGTAACTGTTGCCAGCGACTGTAACATTGCCTGCTGGATAAATTTCATGAATTTAGAATCAGATGGCAAAGTGTACCTGTTCTTTAATTTGCGTTGTTGTAATGATTCAAAATCACATAGAATTTTTTCAGGATTAAGATTATCAGATATATTTATACCGTTATGCTGTAATTTTTAAATCGCAGAAATAATAACATTAATGTTTTCAGAATTCATTATATTATACATGTTTGTTTAATATAAAAGTAAAATCAGAATAAAATAAAAATAATAGTCCCTAAGGGCTGTTTTAAGATGATTATATACATATGAAGATGATTATATACATATGATTATATACATATGATTATGATTATATACATATGATTATATACATATGATTATGATTATATACATATTATTATATACATATGATTATGATTATATACATGTGAAGATGATTATATACATATGAAGATGATTATATACACATGAAGATGATTATATACATATTATTACATACATATTATTATATACATGTGATTATGATTATATACACATGAAGATGATTATATACACATGAAGATGATTATATACGTATGATTATATACACATGAAGATGATTATATCTTAATTAAGGACAAAACACAGAATCTTAATTACAGTAGCGTATTTATAGCAAGCATATTTACAGCACAGTTTTATACAACCCCATGTGAAACCTTTAGGTTGTCATCCTAGCAAGTTCAGAGGTTTATATAAACTTATCTTATGGACGCATTCGCATAGACCCCCCCCCCCCCAGCGAATTCTTAATCGAAACGAAATATTAGAAATTCAGAGGACTGTCTAGGCATTGCGATTTTATGCAACCCCCCCCAATCAAGCATATTTACAGTAAATTATTTACAGTAACGTATTTACAGCAAGCATATTTACAGCAGTTATATGCAAGGTTTTGTTGTGGACGGCACAGTTACATATAAACTTAATTATAAGAACTTTAACTCTAGGACAACACAATTACATGTAAACTTAACTAACTTATCTTAGGGCCTTCTCTACGTTTCAATAGAAACTTGCACACTCTCCCACATAATCAACCCGGGGAGTGCAAAAGTACACCCACCACATGTTGACATGGTGGGAAAGTGTGTAAATTTCTATTGAAACGTAGAATGGGGTGGCCTTCGGCCCCAACTAGATAAGTTTTCTGGCATAATATCGCCCTCGCAGACATTTGCCGTTCACAAGATTCGAACCACGGACCTTGAGCATGAGAGTCCAGCTCGTTAGCAATCGGCCACCGGACTTCAATATGTATACATAATGAAAATATTAGTATATAATTAGCGCGTAATGTACTTAAAGTATACAGAATAAAATCAGAATTTATTGTAAATGTATTGTGGATTTCTTAAAAAAATTAATATTTATTGTAAATGTATTGTGGATTTCTTAATAAAATCAGAATTTATTTTCAGTTTCCAAATGCTTGAAACTGCATTAAACAAAACCCACAGCTAAAAGTCTGTATTAATCAGACGTTGCCAAGGATACTAAAATAATCGATAAGCTATACGAACACGCAATGCCATTCATTTCTAAAAATAACCTCATGTACACAACTTCACTGCTGGGTCGCACAAAGCGTTTCATAAGAATATGGAAAATATAAATATTATTGAGATTTTATATGATTGAGAGAATATTGTGCATATTGTGTAACACATAGCATCATTATTTATACAACGATGAAATTATTGAAAAATTCTCAATTGTTGTAGGGTCAATACCCCAGCGATTCTCTAACTGATTTTGATGATTTCTTGATAAATTTGACAATAACTTAATAAAAACTGATAAAAAATAAGAAATTTTGATCAAAAGTCACTTCATATTAGCAAAAAATAGTGATATTTTAGCCAAAGATTTCTATAAAATCGAAAAATCATCAAAATCAATTAGAGAATCGCTGGGGTTTTGACCCTACCAGCGCTACAAAATCTGGCCGATTTTCATTGATTTTTGGCCATTTTTCATGCAAAAAACGAGATTTTTGAACAAAAAAGCAACAAAAAACGAGATTTTCAAACAAAATCAACAAAATAAAAAAAAAAAAAAACACTAAATATTTATAAAGGCGATTTTTATTTGCAATACTGTTGAGATTTACATGCATAACTAAATTCATTGAAATGTTTTTACAGTCGAAGTTTGGACAATCAGAAAATGTGATATGTGTTTTGTGTACTATTGAAAGATATATCAAATACTTATAGGGTTGGACTCTTCAGCCTGATATGGTTCAAAAAGCAATGTGGGTTCTTGACCAAAACTCACAATATCATTAGTACAACAAGTACGACAACTGCAAGATTTACTATTATGCTTGACGGAGTTGTCTCGCTTAATCATCTGATACCATAAGAATATTACATCAATGAAACAAACACCTGCATAAAACAAACTATGAAAGCAAAATGAGGCGATATTGTTCATGAAGAAGGTTCTGGTAGACTAACATACTGGAATCTGATTTTTTGTAGAAATCTCATTGAAAAAGCAGATCTCGTGATATTATCTGCCACGCATTTTACCGATTGTGGATGTATACCAAAATATTTACCAGCAGAATTAATTGATTTAAACATAATTTCTTCGCCATCTGTATTTATAGATTTAACAGCTCTGTCTGAATATTTTACACCTTCCTGTATTTCCACGTGCAGAATTATGACTGTGTAATAGCTTGCAGGTTATCAAGCGAGTTATCAAGCTTATCACCACTGATGTGATCGATTACAAGTCCATCCTTGATTAGTCCAAAATAACACTCGTAGATGAACCTATGTGATAAATAATGTGTATTTCTACCGGTAGTAAATCTAAGATAACCGGTATTATCAACATTACCGACTGGTTTCTTTAATCTACAGTTCCTAATTACACCATCACGAGATGCTTCATAATTGATGATGATTTGATGCTTCACAAACTCATTTTGCTTCATTTATATACTAATATTATTTGTTTAAATCATTATTTTGAAAATCTAGCGAGATAATCTTCCTCGGTTTTTATAGGAGATTCAGAAGATGTGTTTTTTTTATCATAATATCGTTTCAGCTCTCTGTATTTTTTACCACCGCATTGCACACACAGTTGAGTTTTTCCTCCGACTCCAACACCACACCGCACAGACGGTTTTGGTCCTAAACCGCCTTGTCTAACGCATTGCATGTGAAAGCCGCAGAGTTCGTTTACGCATGCTTTGTTACAAGGAGAAGTATATCCGATCATAAGCCAATGGCACTGATTCTTTGTTTGAATCATATACAAAAGATTAAAATTCAATTAAATATATATTTGTCCTAATTATAATAATGCAGGAATTATCCCCGATTGAACATTCTGGGGCTAGATTTGATCTTGACAGACTGCCGAAACACAAATTTAGTTTTTCTATGCAAGATATAGCTTTAACGAATAAAGATATAACAAAACGTATCCGTGAAGCCAAAAAAGAATTTCGCGACGATGGTGCGGCTCATGTGTGGTCGACATTCAGAATTGGAAATACTGTTAATATGATGAATGACAAACGAGGAAGAGAGATTATTGGCTACCTTGTTCAGAAATATTTTATTTTAATAAAATTTATTGTAAAGACAGATGATGACACTTGGATTATTCGTGACAAACGTGATTCTGTCCATAAGTCAGGAAATAATATTGTTCTTAGTAAAAATTCCAGACCAGGAATACTGACTGGTATTGACAAACCATATTACGAACGAGTTTAACCTGTGACTGCGGTTGTGTACGCGGTATATCCGTTAAATAATAAACCTGACGTTAAGGATCTCAAACCCATGAAATTGTCAAGAATAAATTGTGTAGCTGAACGGGTTACAGAACACTTCACAAACGCGATACGCGGAAACGGTTTAACGGATTTACGACGTAAAAAAATAAACACCTGGGCAGAAACAGTTAAAGATACCGGAGCGTCCATCAGCGACGTTGCTGAGCTGGGAAAGAAATTAAAATTTCCGATAACAGTGAAGACGTTAACCGGAGAGATTTTGTACAAACCAAAATATAAATCAAGAGGAGCTTCGATAGATATTATTGATCATAACGCACATGCATGGACTGTGGCAGTAACGGTATTTCCACGAGACAGAACGGTTAAATTTTATAATGGTGATGTATTCGATGCTATCAGAAATATCAGTGAAAGTGACCCTGTATCTGTGTGGCTGTTTCAAAGTTCGGAATATGATTATCATGATCAGTTTGTACGGTCTAATGGTGATATTTATCATACAGAATTTCTCCACGAAGAAATGAAAAATCTTGCATTAAAATATACCTTTGATGATATTAAGGTTGAACAATTACTTAATAACTGTTTTACCGTTCCATCAGTTGCTGCTCCCTACGCTCAGGAGAAAAATTCATGGAAGCCGACACGATTGGAATTTCTTGAAGATGTCCAGAAAAGTTGTGTGGAATACGGACACGGTGGATTGTGGAACACTAAATACAATTATAATGATGTTATCTCAGTTGATATGGTAGCGTGTTATCCTGGAAGTTTTCTTGGATACGGTGAATGTTCTGAATACTTTAAGAGATTTGGTCATCCGACACACGAGATGACCAGAGTAGCGATAAACGGACCTTTACCTTTTGACTTAACCGGATTTGCTTGTATAGAGTCGTTCGAGTTTTACGAGGATCTCCATCCAATTGTTTATGCGTGGTTTGGAAGACATTTTTCAGAGCGACGTTGGGCTCCAATAGTACTAATAAAGTATATGATTGATGCTGGAATTTTAATGTCGTTGAACTTAAATGAAGCAATTATATCATACCGCGTGCAGAAACAAGTTTGGTTGCCAGAACCGGATGTATTTATTGATGCTAAAAGAGATTTTCCCAATCCTGAAGATGATATTGTTAAAATTACTAATAGTATATATGAATGCAGGAGAGAAAGTGATGAGAAATTTGCCAAAGATCTCGGCAGAAAAATAATCGGTAAATTTACGCAAGGAGGATCATATGATCATAAACGAGCGTGTACAAGATTAATCATGGACGATGCTGAACTCGATTTTATAAGCGCTGATACAACGGAGAAAAACACGTTTATAAGTCGAAGTAATGCTTATTTATCAGACGGAACTAAATTAGGTACAATTGTGAGCTATACTGATGGCGAGTCACCGCAGTTTACTCATTTAAGATCTTCGATGCTAGCGTATGTTTCGATAAATCTACTATCTATGATAAACAGATTTCCTCGTTATGCAATCAGAGTCGCGACAGATTCATTTTATATAAATAAAAAATAAGCGGATTCGTTAAAACAATTGCGTATTAACGATCATGCATCATGGGGCGAATGGAGAATAAAACATGAGGATATAATTAGTTATTCTGAATCTGCCGATGTTGAAATTGCGAAAACATATTACAAGAATAATCAAATACCAGGGATGTCATCGGCACCATCTGTATATGATCCTGTAGCTAGACATAAAACCGTTTATCTTAATGGGTGTGGTGGTTCAGGTAAAACAACTCGCGCGATTGAATTATTTAGTAAATGTTCTGATATGATTGTTTTGACACCGACACATAAACTCGCCAGGGAAATAAAAGAACGAGGAGTAAAATCGTGTACATATCATAGTTTCTTTAGATGGTGCGGAGACGCATGGACTCCATCGCGGATGGGTGAGAAATATATTCCTAAAATTATTATCTGGGACGAGATATGCACGGTGCCGCTAGAGGTATTAAAAATATTTCTTGATTGGCTGTTATTGAAGAATACTGCTGTGGTGATGTGTGGCGATCATGGTCAACCACCACCCTTCATTGGATCGTCTCCACATGAGTGGCTGAAAACATTTGTAGATTATTACGAAGAAATAACTGATGACCATAGAGCTATTGATAAATCACTAAGAGTTTAAAAAGTTAATAAGATTACAGCCAGATAAAATACAATGTGAGATAATGCGTAAAGTAATTCCAGAAACTGCCATGAATAATTTTTGGGCTTTATGGAGACCTGCTGATTTGATAGTTGCAAGTAGAAAAATAGTTCGCGATACACTTCAACAACAATTATTTACGTTACATAAAGAAAAATTTTCAAATCTACCTGTACCTTTGTGTTATCGCCCAGCAGATACTCGACGACAGAATATTGATGTTGAGATTCCTGGTGGTGGAATACAAAATCTAGTGTTAAATGATATTATTTTAGTCGTTCTTGATGTTGTTGAGAGCGCGTTAAGCATCGATAAATCGCCGTGGCCGTTAGGATACGCTATATCGATTCACTCGTCACAGGGATTAACTATTACCGATACATGTATTTGGATTGTCGATGATCGTATTGAGTGGTCAAATTTAGTTTATCTAGCAGTGTCTCGAGTCAGAAGAATATCTCAACTGGGCCGGGTTATCATGGATTGCGTAATAACCGAAGAAATTCCTGACAACTTTGTCGATATAAAAAAAAAAAAATTAGCGAGTTATAAGCAATGTGACCAAAAAAAATAATCGCGATTTTGATAATGATGTTGAATTTATTATAACACTAAAAACACAACAGAATAATCATTGTGCAAGTTGTAACTGTAATATGCTATGGCAGTACTCGAGTAATAATCCAAGACAATTTACCGTTGATAGAATTAATAGTAGTCTTAGTCACAAACGCGAAAATGTGATGCTGACCTGTCTTGAATGTAATCGACGTTCGGGGCGCTGGACACTGTGCAAGTTTACAAAAGTGAGCGCGGTGGTAATTGTGTATCTACAGGAATTATTTGTAATTGTTCGCGTACAAATCCACGCTGAGGAGCAGTTGAATCTAATCTGTAAATTACGGGTCTACCCGTAGACCTTACCACGCTAGAAATTTTGTGTGTGGTCACACTCCAGATAGGATCAGTTGCTCTTTTTCTACCTCCTTCAAGTTCACCAGGTTCATATAAATATCTTACAGTCACATTACCTAGTACTGGTTGAGAGGAAGATTTACATTGTATTGGTATATATTTTTTTTGTAATCGCATTAGAAGGTTTCATAAAAGTTGCACGAGTCACTTCATTATTTAATGCAGCTATCACACTTGGTAACCTTGCAACCCATTCACAAGATCTCTCCATAGACTTAAAGTCAGCGGATATTTCCTTTGCATACTGGTATCCAAATAACCGCTCAGCAAGTGTTTGATTAAATCGTTCAACGATTTCCTGATCACGATGAATTTCTGTGTCCTCGTCTGATTTTAACGTTATGTCGCTTCATCAACGATGATACTGCACCAAGAAATTCTTTGCCAGGATCAACCTGTAGCAGTTGTGGCCATCACAAGGGTCCTCGTTGATAAATGCGTTCAAACGCAGATGCAACTTCAGTTGCTGTTTTAGTTGATAATGGTTCTGCTTCTTTGTATCTACTTGCAACGTCAACGACGGTTAACGCATATCTGTATGTGTATTGACGTCTGCCAGTTTTAATGGTATCGTGTGGTAAAAACAAAATATCTGCTTGATGAACTTCATTAGGGGTACTGACATCAAAATGTGCATACTGAATTTTTTTAGGTGGTGGTAGATAGATTTGCCATATTGCCTGTCGTGCTAATCACGCTGCAGCGACATCACGTGAGACTTTTGCTGCTTCAGCAAGTTTACTAATCGCTGCTTTACCTCTCCAGAATCCTCTTGGGCTATAATAAACAGATTCCATTATTATGATAATAATCAGTTAATTAATTACCAGCCCCTAGCACTAGTTTACCTTTTATAGCAGATTTTACTAGGAAGCTAGCAAGTCTTTCTCTGAGAGATTTATTTTTTATGGAATTTAATGCGTGAATCAGCTTTACATCTGCAATATGTCATTGTTGTAAATCTGGATTTTTATACGCAACATCATGAATGTGACACGCTTGATCAATTGCGTTTATTGGATGCTCTCCAGGTTTTGGTTGGTCTTGGTTATCGAGTCAGATATCGAGACGAGTTCCAGGACCACAATAATTATATCCAGGTAATTGTTTTTCACCAGGATACTTTGCCCATGGAGCTCCTGGTAATTTACCTACAGAAGCAGCGATATCACCACCTGTCTTTAATGAAATAAATTTGTATTTTTTTGTACCACATTTCGCACACCTGCCTGTAAGTGCGCGCCTGATATTTTTTGTTATTATTGTCGTTAATCCAGTGGTGGACGTATGCGCTCTACATCGAACGCAATATAAATTCATATTATTATTATATGGATATAATTGACTTCTCAGCGACACGAAAACAAGAGCCAGTCAAGCATCATCCAGCGCTACCAAATTCTATCAGAGCAATTATACTTGGCCCATCTGGGTCTGGTAAAACGCAATTATTACTTAATCTGATAATGCGATGGCTCAAGGGGGATAAATTATATTTAGTAGCACCATCTGTAGATGATCAACGATGCTATGAAGTACTTAAAGATTTTAATGAAAATGCAAAGTCAATGATGTGTCCCAATGATGCTATTGATTTTATCACCGATATTGATGAAGCTCCATCTGTAGATGACCTAGATGGATTTATTAATAACCTCGTAGTATACGAAGATGTGATGTTGGACAAACAATCAAATCCAGCTCGGATATTTTCGCGAGGCCGTCACAAAAATACAGACGTGATTTATGTTACTCAGCGATATACACAGATACCTAAAGTGATCAGAGATAATTGCAATATCTTAATTGTGTTTAATGGAGTAGATAATTATACTTTACAAAATATTTATTATACTTGGTGTTCAGGGGACATGAATATGATTAAATTTAGAAACTTCTTTTCAAAAGCACAAGCTGTTCCATTCGGATTTATAACAATAAATTACATGACCCAAGATCTAGATATCATATAGGTCTGGATAAAATTTTTGGTTAATTACAGCAGCAGAGAGGGTGAACGACCAATACTGAGTGACCAACGCATAAACGAAAAATTCCTAAAAATAAAAACGCGCGTCAGAGATAAAGTAACGAGATAAGCTAACCCTAAGAAATCTCACGGCCTGACATAGTCAGGGTTAGAGGTTGTGGTTTAATGACGCTGACCTTAAGATTTCCTTTTCGTAGGAAGGCTTATTTTTTCATAAATAATGTCTCAAGCAAAATGGTCTGTTCACCCTCTCTGCTGCTAGCACAATTACAATTACTTGATGATAATCTGGCACAGTTTCAAGTACTTTGATAATCTGGCATGATTTCAAGTACTTTATGATAATCTGGCACAATTTCAAGCATTTTATGATAATCTCTGACAATTTCAAGTACTTTATGATAATCTGGCAAGATTTCAAGTACTTTATGATAATCTGGCACAATTTCAAGTACTTTATGATAATCTGGCACAAATTTCAAGTTCTTCATGATAATCTGGCACAATTTCAAGTACTTCATGATAACCTGGCAAGATTTCAAGTACTTTATGATAATCTCTCACAATTTCAAATACTTCATGATAATCTCTCACAATTTCAAGTACTGGCACAATTTCAAGCACTTTATGATAATCTGGCATAATTTCAAGTACTTTATGATAATCTCTCACAATTTCAAGTACTTCATGATAATCTGGCACAATTTCAAGCACTTTATGATAATCTGGCACAATTTCAATTACTTTATGATAATATGGCACAATTTCAAGTACTTCTTTATAATCTGGTTCAATTTGAAGTACTTTATGATAATCTGGCACAAGTTCAAGCACTTATGATAATCTCTCACAATTTGAAGCACTTTATGATAATCTCTCACAATTTCAAGCACTTTATGATAATCTCTCACAATTTCAAGTACTTTATGATAATCTCTCACAATTTCAAACACTTTATGAAAATCTCTGACAATTTCAATTACTTCATAATAATCTCTGACAATTTCAAGTACTTGATGATAGTCTGGTACAATTTCAAGCACTTTATGATAATCTGGCACAATTTCAAGTACTTTATGATAGTCAAGCACAATTTCAAGAGGTTGATTATAATCTGGCACAATTTCAAGTAGTTGTATGTGTAGTTTCAGGGTTAACATGATATTAGGTGTATAAGAATCATTTGAGAATCTCTGTATGACATCAGAATTTAGTGTGTGCAGTTTTCTGCTTGGCAGAACCATGAAGGAATGAGACAAAATATGATACAAATGTATTACCAAATGATGCGTGTGCTCACGATATGCCAACGTTAAACGGCATTAAAGATTATAAATGTCTGCTTGTACTGTATAAACTGCAATCAAGATGGGTAAAATTTGTCCTTTTCATTCGTTTAGTTATTGGTGCATACTGATATTTTCTGAATGCCTTTTGGCTTTTAGTTCCAAACCACGTTGTTGTTGTTCTTGTTATTATTATTATTACATATAGGATTGCTATTATTTATTACAAAATATTCTGAGGCAGTGTCATTAAATAATGATGACAACATTTTAATATATGGATTATATACGATTATGTACATCCGGAGTCATCTTTAATATCTCCTCTAGTTTATTGGTATCAGTATTTTTAATAAAATCTGCCTTGTTATTTTCTTGCCATCTCAGTTTTTGTGATAATATATTGTTATCAATAGATAAAATTTGCTTAGGTTTGTGGCAGAAACAAAACTTAACAAGGAGTCACCAACTGTAAAATGTCTGTCTAGTTCATGTATGCAGAAATTATAATATTTTAGAGTTTATAGAAACAACTGAATAGTCAGTAATATTCCATTTAGTAAACTAAGATTATCATCTTTTTATATATGTCTATCAGTATTTTCGTAGTCGTATTAATTTTCTGATCTAGTATTAATCAATTCTTAGGCAATTCATCCTCATTGAAAATTTTTGCACTATCATTGAAAGAAACTTAACCTAATCCGCTCCAAAATTGATGTGCTTGAGAAGGTGCTTTTCCCAAATAATTATTGATTTTTTGAGTTCTGGAATTAAAATTCTCCATTAAAAATACATAGTTATTCAAAGTACAAATGATAATAATTTAGGATCCAAACATATCCATTTCATCTTTAGTGTAAAACCTTTAATCTGATGGAGGAACATAGAAGATTCCAAAATAAATGTCTGTTTCAGAACCAGTTTTATTGACTTTAAACTGAACTACTGAGACAGAATGAGGGATAGTTACAGAAGGAGAGAAAGATAATTCTTTCAACAAGATCACAGTTGTCAAGTATTGAGTAAGCTTATTGTCTTTCTGCCAACCAGACCACGAAACCTTTATGGGACCATGCCAACCAGACCACGAAACCTTTATGGGACCATGCCGATGAAGTGATGGAGAAGATGCTATACAATGTCATGATGGGGAAAAAACTGGTGAAAGTTAAACAGAATCTGATGCATTTATCCAGTGGTCAGCTTAACCCAATTATTGTAATGGAAGAGTTTGTATTGGGTCTGAATGGTTAGAGTGTAATGTATGCAGGAAGAATTATATATCCCAGTATATAATGTATGCAGCTAGAAATTATTTATTAAGAGTTTGAAGTTGAGCAAAATAAATCTTAATTGAATCAAGTGTCGGAGATATCTATTTTTGCTCATTGGAAACTGTAGTGTTTACTCATGGAATACACAGCCATATGGACAAGCAGACATGAATGTTTACAGACACATCTCTATTCAAACACTGCATACATGAACAATCATATTGGTCAAAAATGATTTATGATTTTCCTCATGAGAAGTTAGTGAAACTTGTGTTACTTGAAAAATAGGATAAATTGACAATTAATCGTAAAGTTTTGGGGGAAGAGAATACTACCCACAATTACTGTACATTCTTTATCCAGAGTTGTTGAAATATTAAATGCATAAATACCAACATAATTTTATATAGCAATAAAAATATTAAATGCATAAATACCAACATAATTTTATATAGCAATAAAAATATTAAATGCATAAATACCAATATAATTTTATATAGCAATAAAAATATTACAATGCATAAATAAGTCTTCTGTTGAATCACAATAATACAATAATATACTTATTTGAATTTCATTATAAGTCCAAGTTTCTATTTCCAAGAATGGTGTTTTTTTGTGCACTTTGTATTTCCAGAGAAAAATAAATGGAATTAAATAATTTGAATATATAAATTCAAGCCCAAATGAAATACTGTACACAACAATAATACAATTGATTCTCCTCAGATCTAGCATGAATGAATAATTTCTAGATAAACAAGATTATAAAGCCCTCTACTTGACATCAGGTCACGTTTAGCACTTTCCGTGTGTGTGTTTGTGATTTGGATTTTAATGTAGCTGTAACAATTTTTCAGTCATATCCCCACAATGTCTGAAGTGTGGCAGTTTATAGGGATGTCTAAGACTATGGTATAATGCCGCAGACATGTACCATCATGTCCCACCCAGACATGTAGCATCATGTCCCACCCAGACATGTACCATCATGTCCCACCCAGTCATGTACCATCATGTCCCACCCAGTCATATTAACCTCTTTACGCTGAGCACCAAGCGAGGCAACTGCTAGTACCATATTTATTATAAGTGTTTGGTATGACTTGACTCGAGTTCGAACCTGCGACTTCCCGTATCTGAGATGGATGCTCTAACCATTTATGCCACCAGAGCGGTGTTCTAAAAAAAAACTATTACCTAATGGAAAATTACATGGAAGGTTCCAAATGTTTACAAGATAAAATCTTAATTATAATAACAAGGTTGGTTACTAAAATTATATTATAAAATGTGGTAAACAACAGGTAGACCTGGCATTTCATGGGGAGTTTCCAATGTTTGGGACTCAGATTGAGATAAACATGTTGTTTACAAAACCAAAATCAACATTTCAGGTCAGATAGAAAATGATCTAGATTTTGGACAAGGTCAAGCCCAAAATACAATTATCCACAGATATAAGAAACAATTCATATAGATAAAAAAATACCAAAGGCTTAATTCACCTTTTCTATGAATGGATTGACTCCATAGAGGAAGTAACTAACTTGCTACAATGAACAGATGATATGATCTTTGACCTTGGTACTTTCAGTTGAGTATGTGACCTTGGTACTTTCGGTTGAGTATGTGACCTTGGTACTTTTGATTATGTGACCTTGGTACTTTCGGTTGAGTATGTGACCTTGGTACTTTCAGTTGAGTATGTGACCTTGGTACTTTTGGTTGAGTATGTGACCTTGGTACTTTCGGTCGAGTATGTGTTTTATTAACTGTAAGATCAAAAACCTTTACAATGACAACTGAATTAGCTTCATTTCAGGCATTATGTATTAACTTCAGGCATTATGTATTAATTTCAGGCATGATGTATTAACTCAGGTATTATGTATTAACTTTAGGCATTATGTATCAACTTCAGGCATTAAGTATTAACTTCAGGCATTATGTATTAACTTCAGGCATTATATATTAACTTCAGGCATTATATATTAACTTCATGAACAAGTAAATGACGTACTCATCATGCTACAGCGAAAACTAGTTGAGAAGATCTTGATGACATCATTGGCAATGTGGGTTTTCAAGACGGATAAAGAATCAATACGTACTTTAAAATTTAAATTCATTAGTACTTATCTTTGTAGGGGAATGGGTTAATTGTAATAGAGATTTCCATGATGTCAGCACAAAAATGGCATGTAATTTAGCCCAATTTACAAATGTGACATAAACACTACAATGGCAGTGACATGCAATTGAGTCTGGTTTACAAACTGAAACATATGATGTTTCATGTAGTTGAAGGAAATCAGAAGCTCTCTGTCCCCCATTTGTGTTGAAACATACTTTGCCCCAAAAAATCACAACTGTATTGAAACATACTTTGCCAAAAAAATCACATTTGTGTTGAAACATACTTTCCCAAAATAAATCATATTTGTGTTGAAGCATACTTTGCCCCAAAAAATCACAATTGTGTTGAAACATACTTTGCCAAAAAAATCACAATTGTGTTGAAACATAACTAGAGCTATTCTATAACAATCTACAGGATAAATGATACAAAAATGTTTGTAGTAAGTCCATGGCAGATTTAGTTTTGATTTCTGATATAGCACCCATCAAAGATGGAGATGTGTCTGACCATTTTAAAGGTTAAGCATGTGATGTCAATTCATACATCTGTTAGTAATTTTGTTTCTGAACAATAACTCTACTTCTCCATTTCAGTTGCTGCCAAACTTTGTGAATGACTTGTCATAAAATAAGAAACAAGAACGAGTGAAAACCAACATGTTTTGTTTATTTGAAAAATGTAATTTACTTCCCTAAAATACCAAGTGAAAAAGTAAAAATAACTTACAGCATGGTGATCCTAATAGTCCTACAAGTATCTAGTAATTCGAATGAGTTCCAAAATATACTAAATGATGGTCAGTAATGTACACAAAACATCAACAGTACAGAAGAAATCACTATGATATAATCCCAAAATGTCTATAAATGAATTCACAATAATTCTGTACAGCCATTATTCAATTAATCTGAATATTTTGAGCTCTGTAATTTGTGCATCAATCACAACTGCTATTTCAAACTTCTCAAAACCTACTAGACCAATTTTTACCAAATCTGGCTGAGAATACCCTGGCATGAAGAGCTTTGACTTGGCCAAGAATACCCTGGCATGAAGAGCTTTGACTTGGCTGAGAATACCCTGGCATGAAGAGCTTTGACCTGGCTGAGAATACCCTGGCATGAAGAGCTTTGACACTGATACCAAATGATGCTGATCTATGGCCACTATTACTAAAAAATAAAATTAACTTCTAAAAATATGCCGATTAGAATTTAAGATAAAGCTTTAACTCAAGAAGATAATTCAAGTTTGTATACACAGTGCTGATTCACCATCAAATACAGCCAACATCATTAAACAGAGAATAACTACTAACAACACATCTGTTGTCTCATAAACAAGTCCAATTTTCAACTTCTTCTCAACACTGACCAGATGAATTTCAACCAAACTTGGCACAGAACATCCTGGCATAAAGGTCTTTCCAATTTGTAAATTTTTTTTAGATCCATCCCTCCAAAAAAGACTAGCATTACTAGAATTAAAAATATCTTCAAATGAGTTCTCCAAGACTGCTGAACAGAATTTGATTATATTGGATAGAAAGCATCCTAGCGTAAAAGTTGATAAATTGATGTCAATCTGCCACCATTGCACAAATCATAAAAACCTTCAAACTTTTTTTGTACAACTATTACGACTCTATGGTCACAAACGTAAGTAACTGAAAAGAAGCAAAACCAACAAGTTTTATAAAACTTAACAAACAGTTTAATTATCTAAGTTATAAACGAAAAATGTGAGGCACCTACAGTAAGTATTATTAAGTGAATCAAAGCTAATCCTTATATAGGTCTATCTTAAATGAAAGAAAATTTCCTAATAAATTAAAATACCGGAAATGTATTGGTCCTTCAAGAACCATGATATTGTCAAGATAACACTGTCCAGAATTCCTTCGAGTAATTTATAACAGTTCCAGAATAATATTATAGTCCAAATAATGAGCACTTTCTATTTCCACTGAACAGTCCAAACAAATGTTTTCCTTTTGTAAAATATCTAGGTACAGCAAAAAATATGTGTGTAGACTTACAACAAAAAATATGTGTGCAGACTTACAAGTGTGAGTGATTAAAACAATCAGAATGAATCTGTTTGCTTAATTTTCTCCTTATATACACCATATATTGCAACTATATTTCACTATAGACTCCATGTAACAGCATATACTATTGATTTTACGTTGAATTAATCATATTCATATGACCTAGCACAACCAATGGGAAACCACAGAATTATTCTCTAAACATCAACATCCCACCAGTCACTGAGACATGATGCAATAGGCACCATTTTAAGTCTTATTATTAAGATTATTATCACTAATTGTCAATACATACATAAACATCTATTTATAAATCCTATGCAATACAATACTCAAGTCACATAGGCCAGACTGAATTAAAGATATTCTGTACATATTACAACCATGAATAAGAATTATAAAAATTAGATAAAATCATGTACCAGGAGTTACAAAAAATATAGATATACATAATAATAACCATTGAACAGTATTTGAGAAAAAGAAATGTGGCATGATCACTTTGCAAATGATGCCAATATAACATCAAAATGACCACTGTTACTAAATATATCAAAACCTTTAAATGGCTTCTCCTCAAAAGCTGCTAAGCATAATTTGACCAGAGTTGTACAGAAATGATTGTAGTACAAGGTGCTTTCAAAGTTGTACAGAAATGATTATGGCACAAGGCACTTTCAAATTTGTACAGAAATGATTATGGCACAAGGTGCTCTGAAATGATTATGGCACAAGGTGCTTTCAAATTTGTACAGAAATGATTATTGCACAAGGTGCTTTCAAATTTGTACAGAAATGATTGCGGCATAAGGTGCTTTCAAATTTGTACAGAAATGACCATAGCATAAAGTGCTTTCAAATTTGTACAGAAATGATTATGACACAAGGTGCTTTCAAATTTGTACAGAAATGATTATGGCACAAGGTGCTTTCAAATTTGTCCAGAAATGATTATGGCACAAGGTGCTTTCAAATTTGTACAGAAATGATTATGGCACAAGGTGCTTTCAAATTTGTACAGAAATGATTATGGCACAAGGTGCTTTCAAATTTGTATAACTGATGCCACAACATATACCTGCTATAGCTGACCCTGCCAATTTTAATCAAATTTGGCACAGAGTATCCTAATATTAAGGTCTTTCAAATTTGTACTAATTACAGTGATCCATCAAATTAAATGGCTATCTTTTCTAAAATTAGAAAAAAAAAAGTAGAAAGGCAAAGTCATTTCAAGGAATTTGGCAGGAATGCCTTTCAAGTTTGTATATGTCAATCCATGTTTGGGAATAAAACTTGATGCCATAAACACTGAGCTACTCAAAAGTGACAAGTGGATATCAAGTGGTTTGCTTTACATCTATGTGGTTTTCAGTTTGATCCCTGGCTCAAGTATGTATAAGAATTAAAGGATGCTTATCACTGCTTCTCAATATTCCTTCACCGGAAGGGACTATTGACCTTACCAGGTGTACCAACGCTCTGACTCAGCTGTGAATGAAACATGATCTCTGACTGGTTTAATTTGAACATTTCTCCATCAAATACATTATCAGTGAGGAATTGCTTCTACTACCTTCGAAATCTAGCACTCCCAGAAAGAGTCCATCTGTGTATCATATGGACTATAATAACTGTATCTATGGGAAGAACTTCTTACAAGATACTCATGTAATTATCTCATCTGCTTCCATCATGTGGTGACTGGGTGTGTTTTTGCTGTCATTCTGGGAGGGCTGGAATATAGAGGTAGTGGAAGTAAATTCTTAAAGAAAATGTGAGAAGTATTTTCTTAGAACAGAATCTATGATATTTATTTTCTGACATTAATATCCATAATTATACAATCTAAATATTTGATGGCAGTGGGACATCATGACTTATTTTTTGATGCCATAGAGCTGTCATGATTCTCATAATAATGCCATTGTGACTCTATCATACCATTGGTATGTCATGACTTTTATGACACCACTGGCATATCATGAGTACAATGATACCTTTGGGATGTCAGGACTCTTATGATAACACTGGGATGTCATTATTCCTATGATACTACTGGGATGTCATGACTCCTATCATACCACTGGTATGTCAGGACTCCTATCAAACCACTGGGATGTCATGACTCCCATGACACCACTGGGATGTCATGACTCCCATGATACTACTGGGATGTCAGGACTCCTATCATACCACTGGGATGTCAGGACTCCTATGATATAACTGGTATGTCAGGGCTCCCATGACACCACTAGTATGTCAGGATATCGATGGTACCACTAAGATGTCAGAACTCCCATGATACCACTGGTATGTCAGGACTCCCATGATACCACTGGAATGTCATGACTTCTATGATACCATTGGGATGTCATGAATCCTATGATACCCTTCGGTTGTTATGCCTCTCCTGTGATGCCACTGTGACTCTGTCATGCCAGTGGGATGTCATGACTCTCCTATGATACCACTGGGATGTCTTAGCTCTCCTTTGACACCACTGGGATGGCTTACTTTCCTACGACACCAGTGGATGTCTTAAGTCTCCTATGATACCATTGGGATCTCTTACCTCTCCTATGATACCAGTGGGATGTCTTAAGTCTCCTATGATACCATTGGGATATCATGATTCTTTTGATACCATTGGGTTGTTATGATTCTCGTATGACACCAGTGTGACTATCATGCCATAGGGATGCCTTGACTCTCCTATGATGCCACTGGAAAATTGTGACTATAATGTCATAGGGATGTCACGACTCTCCTACAATGCCATTGGGATATTGGGACTATCTATGATGACTCTCTGCATGAAGCTATTGAAATCTTGTGAGTCCCCCTGTGATGTCATTGGGATGTCATGACTGATATATTGGGATGTCTTGACTGATATCATTGGGATGTCATGACTCTGATATCATTGGGATGTCATGACTCCCCTCAATGATGCCATCACTCTATGATGCCATTTGGATGCCATGACTTTCCCTGTAATGCCAGTGAGATGTCATTGATTTGTCATGAATCTTCCAATGATGCTATGGCTGTCACTATCATGCCACTGGGATGATATGACTATCTCAACAATGCTGTTTGGATGCCATGATGCCATTGGGATGTCATGACTCTGATATCATTGAGAAGTCATGACTCTGACACCATTGGGATGTCATAACTCCCCCCCAAGATGCCATGACTTTATGATGCCATTTTGGATGCCAATGTTCTCCCTATCATGCCATTGGGATGCCATGACTCTCCCTATCATGCCATTGGGATATTATGACTCCCTCTACAATGCTGTTTGGATGCCATGGCTCTCCCTATGATGTCAATAGGACATCATAACTCTCCCTGTGATGCCAGTGGGGTTCCATAAGGCTGCCTATGATGTCACTGGAAATCCAAGACTCATTTGATACCATGTGAATGTCTTGACTCTTGTTGGTTCTGCCCAATGGTTTATCACTTTGCGGAGGTTTTGATTTTTAAAGAAAACAAATATCCCAGATTTTCATCACTGGTAATCCTGGTTATTTAAAAAAAAGACCTTATATATCTTAGGTATTGTTAACACAACTTTTAATTCCCTTCAAGTTAGTATATGAATGATAGTCGTAATTTGGGTTATTGAGTACACAGCTTGACCTTACTCCCATGTGCAGCTGTAATTTGGGTTATTGAGTACACAGCCTGGCCTCACTCCACAAATGCAGCTCTGAAAAGAACACCAGCTCCAAGGTCATTCTAACTTCCTTGATTTTAAAGTTAAATTGGAGAAAAAGAAGCTGTTAACTTTTTACTTTTTATAGATTTTAAAATTCATTTATTGCTTTTTCAGAGGTTCATATTGCCTACTCTGGCAAAATTCATTTTCCCTATTTTAAAGTAAGCATACTTTGGACCATTTCAGTATCATTTTTTAAGCACATGGGAGCAGTCATTTTGATAGCTGCCTGCTTTGGATAGTCCAAAGTTTCCATAATTACCACATATAAAGAAATTTCAGTCACAGTACATAAAAGTAACATAGAGATATGCTAACATTCTATCAATTGTGCATGTTGCCATTGTAAATAGATTCACATTATACCAGTCACTCTCTCAAAAGTATGTAATAATTAGAGAGGAGAACCATAATGCCACTGAGACAATATTCTAAGATACCATTGGGATGTCATGACTCCTATGATGCCATTGGGATATTGTGACTCTCTACAATGCCACAGGTTTGTCAGGACTCTCTACAATGCCACTGGAATGTCACAGCTCTCTCTGCAATGCCATTGGTTTGTCATGACTCTCTACAATACCATTGGTTTGTCATGACTCTCTCTACAATGCCATTGGAATGTCATGGCTCTCTCTACAATGCCATTTGGAACAGAGATAACTGTACACAGTTTTTGGAACCAAGATAACTATACAATGTATTTTAGAACTTTAAAATTCATTAGAACAGAGAAAACTGTATAAAGTCTGCTGGGGAACCAAATGGCAAGTGGTCTAAAGTGCTCACCATTACAGATCACTGTCATCTCACCTCTGCACGAGTTTGAGTCTCAGGCTAGGCCAATGTGCGCATGTGAGAAAACTTGCCAGTACCTTCTAGTGGCTTAGTGGTTCTTCCCAGGTTCTGCCTCCACCATTTATAATGGTCACCATGCATAGCCTATCTTGTGCTGAAAAATGGTATTAAACCCCATAACAACAACAAAGTCTGTTAGAACAGAACACTCTGCAAAGTGTATCAGAGCAGAGAAAACTGTACAAAGTGTGCTAGAACACAGCTGTATAATGTGTGTTAGAACACAGCTGTATAATGTGTTAGAACACAGCTGTATAACGTGTGCTAGAACACAGCTGTATGTGTTGTAGCTGTTGTAGGGTTTAACAACATTTTTCAGCACAAGACAGGCTCTACAAGGCAGCTAGTATAAATAGTGGGGGATGAACCCAGGAAAACTCCGAAAAGAACCACCAACCCACAAGAAGCTACTGGCAAGCTTTCTCACATACTCACATTGGCCAAACCCAAGACTCAAATCCATGCAGACAGAGGTGAGATGGCAATGATCCATAATGGTGAACGCTTTAGACCACTTGGCCACTCAGGGGCCCCCTAACACAGCTGTATCAAGTGCAAGAACACAACTGTATAATGTGTGTTAGAATAGACATAACTACAATATTTTAGATTTTCAGACATAAATCAATAGTTATTATTTATCAGTGACACAGAGATGCTGCCAGAAATTTACATAAGAGGGGGAGGTCTCCTAAACCAGCCTCCAGAGGAGGGGGGAAATCATGGGGGTGTGGGGGTAAACTATGTAGAATGGTATCTGATGGGTGACAACATTATAATAAGTGTTCAAACAACTAATTTAAAACAAGCATTTAATAATTTTGTTTCATTTCTTTCACAATAAATGTATAAGGTATCCACATACCTAACTTTTGCTCAGCTGGTAAATATTCTTGATTGTGTTGTATCCCTCCTCATCAAGAAAGCCTTTACAAACTGAAAACTATTTACTGAATCACACATACACACATTTGTACAGTCGTCAAGTTTATTTACAGTTCATATGTTACCCCACATGCCTTTGAAACCATATCAATGTGTGGAAAAAAAATCCGTTCCATTTTATTTATTTTTTCTCATGTACTCTGACATTTTCTTACTACACTGATAGAGCCTGAAAGGTCTGTGGTTAGCATGTTCCCAGAGTAGTATGAATTTTGCTTTCAGAACTGACTCTCCTTTCACAATCTTCATTTTATAAAGGCAGAACTGCTGCAATTAATGCCAATCTTAATAGACTGGGGAACTGGTTTTCTGGATATATATCCAAAACAGAGTTTTCCACAATTCACGCATATTGTTACTTGGATATTTCTGTTGATATATCAGATTTCTGCAAGGCCTAAACCGTAGTCAATTACATCATGTCAGTTATTTCTGATTCTCCACTTTCTATGCTATGTTCAGTTACCAGAAAACCATCCGATTCCCTGGTTTTATTCATAACAGATGATCTTTGCATCTCACTGACTTCCCCAAAAAGTAAATTATCTTTTCTTTCAACATGATACACTGCTTTTACGCTTTATGTATTTCCCTAATGTCTGATCGATGAATCAATTTACTACAGCCCTCCAGGAAACAATTCAATCAGAATACCTCAATACTATCTGCAGTACTCTAAGAGATCTTCATCATAAAGGTGCTTGTATTTAAACAATATTCTCTGTAGATATAGAATTTAAATCATGGAGAAAAGGTGAAAATGACCATGATCTGATCAACCAAATTATAAAACAAAAATTAAAAACTTGTCCATTGGGTATGAGAAATAGCAGAAATCACAGGAAACTTCCACAATTTTCCCCCATTGGATTTTAAAAGTTGTGTGACTTGAAATCATATTTGCAAGAAACATGTAATCATGCAGCCTGGCAGCATCTCTGGTGACATGTTGAAACAGTACAACCATGAATCTGCAAATTTTAAAACATCAAACAATTATCTGTATACCGTAAAGTTTTCATATTTGTTTAAAATTTATATGAAGTAGCAAAGGAAAAAACAAAAACCATTGTTAAAGATCATGAATAATTTAATAACACATTAGTATGTCTTGAAGGGTCAGCAACAATAATATAGCCAATAAAATTAATAAATGTATATCTGCTACAGTAATTCTACTGTTAAAGAACAGTCATATAAATACACAGAACACATTTACGTAAATCAGAAACAACTTCTGGCCTTGAATTCACAAGACAAAGAATCTGCTCATACTTTTTAGATAACCAATTTCAGAAAATATGATATTGAAATTTTTCATATAAAGCATCTCATTGACTGTAAGGGCCTTTCCATTTCAACATACTGGGCAGTTTTAAAATATATCTACCAAGGTACTCTGATTACACCAAGACTTTAATCAGATTACTCTGAGTACAAAAGAGTACTCTAACTATGCTACAGTGCTCTGATTACCCCAAAAATTACCCTTGACTACAGCAGAGAACTATGGCTACACTAGGGTGCTCTAATTATCCCCAAAATACTCTCGACTACACCAAAGTACCTTGGCTACACTAGGATGCTCTGATTACAAAGAATACTCTGACTACACTAGAGTGCTCTGATTACAGAAGAGTACTCTCGTTACACTAAGGTGCTTGGATTACCCCCAAAATACTCTGACTACACCAGAGTACTCTGACCACACTAGGGTGATCTGATTGCAAAAGACTACTTTGACTACAATAGGGTGCTCTGATTACCCCAACAATACTCTGACTACACCAGAGTACTCACTCTGTCTACACTATGGTGCTCTGATTACCAAGGAGTACTCTGGCTACAATATGGTGCTCTTATTATATAGAAGTCTAGTGAAAACCGTATAAATTTCTAAACTGCATCAGTGAGTACTAAAATTTAAAAGTACTTTACCTGGGTCCTATGCATGTTTTGCTGGAACATCTTTAACTGTAGTTTTAAAAACTGAGTTTAAAATGAAACTGTCAATCTTGTGCTTGAAAAGTTTAATCAATTCCAAGAAGGAAACCAAAAGAAGACATGGTGAAGATCTTGAAAACAGTATCATTTACAAAAGGCTAAAAACAAGTCATCTGTTACTTTCTTTTAACAGTTGCATGATTATTGGTGTAGATTCCTAAGAAATGTCAACAAAAAAAATAAAAAATTCAATGAAAGTGTGTATCAGAGACTGCAACTTGCTGATATTGTAAAATGTAGGATTAGAGAATAAAATAACACATTACACTCAGAACTTGAGCACTTTTAACAGATTAATAATTAATTTCTTATTAAAACAATTTTAAATAGATTAATAATTAATTTCTTATTAAAACAATTTTAAATAGATTAATAATTAATTTCTTATTAAAACAATTTGAAATCCCCCTCACCAACATACACACTCTAATATACGTTTCTTTTTTGTGGATCCCTTTTTTTCAGAATAAAAACAAAATAGTTTGGTAACATTCAACATAATCTTGTGGAAATGTCATTTAAATGATATACTGAATTTTACCAATAAAAGAGATCATGAAAACAAGGTAGGCAATACAAAATCTGTATAATTCAGCCATATGGGAAGTGCCTGATTTTTTAATATACTAAGCACACGTTCTACAAATACATAAGATCTGAATAAGAAAATGATAATTGTTTAATATGGTGTATTAATATGACAAAAAGGCACTCTTAGAACCAGTATATTAATCTCACAACAAGGCACTCATATAAATGTGTATTAATCTGTCAAAGAGACACTCTTACAACTTGTGTATTAATCTGACAAAGATTCACTCTTACAAAACTGATGTATTAATCTGACAAAGAGATACTCTTACAACTGGTGTATTAATCTTGCAAAGAGACACTCTAATGATTGGTGCATAAATATGACAAAGAGACATTCATACAACTGGTGTATTAATCTGACAAAGAGATACTCTTACAACTGCTGTATTAATCTGACAAAGAGACAGTCATATACAACTGGTGTATTAATCTGACAAAGAGACATTCATACCACTGGTGTATTAATCTGACAAAGAGACATTCATACAACTGGTGTATTAATCTGACAAAGAGATACTCTAAAGTCTAGTGATGTGTCTACCCATGATGTAACAAAGTCTAGTGATGTGTCTACCCATGATGTAACAAAGTCAAAGTCTACTGATGTGTCTACCCATGATGTAACAAAGTCAAAGTCTACTGATGTGTCTACCCATGATGTAACAAAGTCAAAGTCTACTGATGTGTCTACCCATGATGTAACAAAATCTACTGATGTGTCTACCCATGATGTAACAAAGTCAAAGTCTACTGATGTGTCTACCCATGATGCAACAAATATGATTCATATCTTATAAAAACAATCTACTCAAGTGTCTACCCAATATGATGTAACAAAGTCTACTGAAGTGTCTACTCATAATGTAACAAAGTCTACTGAAGTGTCTACTCATAATGTAACAAAGTCTACTGAAGTGTCTACTCATAATGTAACAAAGTCTACTGAAGTGTCTACTCATAATGTAACAAAGTCTACTGAAGTGTCTACTCATAATATAACAAAGTCTACTGAAGTGTCTACCCATAATGATGTAACAGTCATAAAAACATATTAGTCTGCAGCTTAATACACAAAAACTCACATA
>JAECUM010093651.1:0-14859 GCA_016617855.1 Megalonaias nervosa | reverse complement strand
CAGAGGAGTTGATACTGGTTCAGAACCGCTTCAAACCGGTTTATTCCATGCCGATCTTGTATGTTAATTCACTATTTGACAGGTTTTATCCGGTTTAAACCGGTTCAAACCGGTTCCATCCAGTTCTAACTGGTTCCGTCCGGTTCAGTCCAGTCAGAGTAGTTGATATTGGTTCATAACCGGTTCAAACCGGTATCTTCCATGCTGATTTTGTATTTTCATCGATTATTGCACAGGTTTTATCCGGTTTAAACCGGTTCAAACCGGTTCCACCCGGTTCTGACTGGTTCCTTCCGGTTCAAACCAGTCCAGTGGAGATCATACTGGTTCATAACCGGTTCAAACCGGTTTATTCCATGCCGATTTTGTATGATAATTCATTATTGGACAGGTTTTATCCGGTTCAAACAGGTTCAAACCGGTTCCATCCGGATCGAACTGGCTCCATCCGGTTCAGACCAGTCCAGAGGAGTTGATACTGGTTCATGACCGGTTCAAACCGGTTTATTCCATGCCGATGTTGTATGTTCAGTATATATTGGACAGGTTTTATCCGGTTTAAACCGGTTCAAACCGGTTCCATCCGGTTATAACTGGTTATATCCGGTTCAGACCAGTCCAGAGGAGTTGCTACTGGTTCAGAACCGCTTCAAGCCGATTTTTTCCATGCCGATTTTGTATGTTAATTCACTATTGGACAGATTTTATCCGGTTTAAACCGGTTCAAACCGGTTCCATCCGGTTATAACTAGTTCCATCTCGTTCAGACCAGTCCAGAGGAGATGATTCTGGTTCAATACCGGTTCGAACCGGATAATTCCATGCCGATTTTGTATGTTAGTTCATTGTTACACAGGTTTTATCCGGTTTAAACCGGTTCAAACCGGTTCCATCCGGTTATAACTAGTTCCATCTCGTTCAGACCAGTCCAGAGGAGATGATTCTGATTCAATACCGGTTCAAACCGGATAATTCCATGCCGATTTTGTATGTTAATTCATTATTGGACAGATTTTATCCCGTTTAAACCGGTTCAAACCGGTTCAAACCGGTTCCATCCGGTTATAACTGGTTCCATCCGGTTCAGACCAGTCCAGAGGAGATGATTCTGGTTCAATACCGGTTCGAACCGGATAATTCCATGCCGATTTTGTATATTAGTACATTGTTAGACAGGTTTTAACCGATTTAAACCGGTTCAAACCGGTTTCATCCGTTTCTAGCTGGTTCCATCCGATTGAGACCAGTCCAGAGGAGTTGATACTGGTTCGGAATGTCTTCAAACCGGTTAATTCCATGCCGATTTTGTATTTAGTTCATTATTGGACAGGTTTTATCCGGTTTAAACCGGTTCAAACCGGTTCCATCCGTTTCTAGCTGGTTCCATCCGGTTGAGACCAGTCCAGAGGAGTTGATACTGGTTCACAACCGCTTCAAACCGGTTTATTCCATGCCGATCTTGTATGTTAATTCACTATTTGACAGATTTTATTAGGTTTAAACCGGTTCAAACCGGTTCCATCCGGTTATAACTGGTTCCATCCGTTTCAGACCAATACAGAGGAGATGATTCTGGTTCATAACCGGTTCAAACCGGTTTATTCCATGCCGATTTTGTATGTTAATTCATAATTGAACAGGTTTCGTCCGGTTTGAACCGGTTCAAACCGGTTCTATCCGGTTCTAACTGGTTCCATCCGATTCAGACCAGTCCAAAGGAGTTGCTACTGGTTCAGAACCGCTTCAAACCGGTTTATTCCATGCCGATTTTGTATGTTTATTCATTATTAGACAGATTTTATCCCGTTTAAACCGGTTCAAACCGGTTCAAACCGGTTCCATCCGGTTATAACAGATTCCATCCGGTTCATACCAGTCCAGAGGAGTTGATACTGGTTCATGACCGGTTCAAACCGGTTTATTCCATGCCGATGTTGTATGTTCAATCATTATTGGACAGGTCTTTTCCGGTTGAAACCGGTTCAAACCGGTTCCATCCGGTTCTAACTGGTTATATCCGGTTCAGACCAGTCCAGAGGAGTTGATACTGGTTCAGAACCGCCTCAAACCGGTTTATTCCATGCCGATTTTGTATGTTAATTCATTATAGGAAAGATTTTATCCCGTTTAAACCGGTTCAAACCGGTTCAAACCGGTTCCATCCAGTTATAACTGGTTCCGTCCGGTTCAGACCAGTCCAGAGGAGATGATTCTGGTTCAATACCGGTTCAAACCGGTTAATTCCATGCCGATTTTGTATGTTAGTTCATTATTGGACAGGTTTTAACCAATTTAAACCGGTTCAAACCGGTTCCATCCGTTTCTGGCTGGTTCCATCCGGTTGAGACCAGTCCAGACGAGTTGATACTGGTTCAGAACCGCTTCAAACCGGTTTATTCCATGCCGATTTTTTATGTTAATTCACTATTGGACAGATTTGATCCGGTTTAAACAGGTTCATGCCGCTTCCATCCGGATATAACTGGTTCCATCCGGTTCATACCAGTCCAGAGGAGATGATTCTGGTTCATAACCGGTTCAAACCGGTTTATTCCATGCCGATTTTGTATGTTCAATCATTATTGGACAGGTTTTATCCGATTTACACCGGTTCAAACCGGTTACATCCGGTTCTAACTGGTTATATCCGGTTCAGACCAGTCCAGTGAAGTTGATACTGGTTCATGACCGGTTCAAACCGGTTTATTCCATGCCGATTTTGTATGTTAATTCATTATTGGACAGATTTTATCCCGTTTAAACCGGTTCAAACCGGTTCAAACCGGTTCCATCCGGTTATAACTGGTTCCATCCTGTTCAGACCAGTCCAGAGGAGATGATTCTGTTCAATACCTGTTCAAACCGGTTAATTCCATGCCGATTTTGTATGTTAATTCACTAATGGATGGGTTTTATCCGGTTTAAACCGGTTCAAACCGGTTCCATCCGTTCCTCGTTGGTTCCATCCGCTTGAGACCAGTCCAGAGGAGTTGATACTGGTTCAGAACCGCTTCAAACCGGGTTATTCCATGCCGATTTTGTATGTTAATTCACTTTTGGACAGGTTTTATCCGGTTCCATCCAGTTCTAACTGGTTCCCTCCGGTTCAGTCTAGTCAGAGGAGTTGATATTGGTTCATAACCGGTTCAAACCGGTTTCTTCCATGCTGATTTTCTATGTTCATCGATTATTGGACGGGTTTTATCCCGTTTAAACCGTTTCAAACCGGTTCCATCCGGTTCTGACTGGTTCCTTCCGGTTCAAACCAGTCCAGTAGAGATCATACTGGTTCACAACCGGTTTAAACCTTTTTATTCCATGCCGATTTTGTATGATAATTCATTGTTTGACAGGCTTTATTCGGTTCAAACCGGTTCCATCCGGTTCTGACTGGTTCCTTCCGGTTCAAACCAGTCCAGAGGAGTTGCTACTGGTTCAGAACCGCTTCAAACCGGTTTATTCCATGCTGATTTTGTATGTTCATCGATTATTGGACAGGTTTTTTCCGGTTTAAACCGGTTCAAACCGGTTGCATCCGGTTCTAACTGGTTACATCCGGTGCAGACCAGTCAAGAGGAGTTTATTACTGGTTCAGAATCGCTTCAAACCTACTTTTTCCATCCCGATTTTGTATGTTAATTCATTATAGGAAAGATTTTATCCCGTTTAAACCGGTTCAAACCGGTTCAAACCGGTTCCATCCAGTTATAGCTGGTTCCATCCGGTTCAGACCAGTCCAGAGGAGATAATTCTGGTTCAATACCGGTTCAAACCGGATAATTCCATGCCGATTTTGTATGTTAGTTCATTATTGGACAGGTTTTAACCGATTTAAACCGGTTCAAACCGGTTTTACCCGTTTCTAGCTGGTTCCATCCGATTGAGACCAGTCCAGAGGAGTTGATAGTGGTTCGGAACCACTTCAAACCGGTTTATTCCATCCCGATTTTGTATGTTAATTCACTATTGGACAGATTTTATAAGGTTAAAACCGCCTCAAACCGGTTCCATCCGGTTATACCTGGTTCCATCCGGTTCAGACCAGTCCAGAGGAGTTGATACTGGTTCATGACCGGTTCAAACCGGTTTATTCCATGCCGATGTTGTATGTTCAGTCATTATTTGACAGGTTATATCCGGTTTAAACCGGTTCAGACCGGTTCCATCCGGTTCTAACTGGTTATATCCGGATCAGACCAGTCCAGAGGAGATGATTCTGGTTCATAACCGGTTCACACCGGTTTATTCCATGCCGATTTTGTATGTTAATTCATTATTGGACAGATTTTATCCCGTTTAAACCGGTTCAAAGCGGTTCAAAGCGGTTCCATCCGGTTATAACTGGTTCCATCCGGTTCAGACCAGTCCAGAGGAGATGATTCTGGTTCAATACCGGTTCGAACCGGATAATTCCATGCCGATTTTGTATGTTAGTTCATTGTTACACAGGTTTTAACCGATTTAAACCGGTTCAAACCGGTTCCATCCGTTTCTAGCTGTTTCCATCCGATTCAGACCAGTCCAGAGGAGTTGCTACTGGTTGAGAACCGCCTCAAACCGGATTAATCCATGCCGATTTTGTATGTTAATTCATTATTGGATAGATTTTATCCCGTTTAAACCGGTTCAAACCGGTTCAAACCGGTTCCATCCGGTTATAACTGGTTCCATCCGGTTCAGACCAGTCCAGAGGAGATGATTCTGTTCAATACCGGTTCAAACCGGTTAATTACATGCCGATTTTGTATGTTAGTTCATTATTGGACAGGTTTTAACCGATTTAAACCGGTTCAAACCGGTTCCATCCGTTTCTAGCTCTTTCCATCCGGTTGAGACCAGTCCAGAGGAGTTGATACTGGTTCAGAACCGCTTCAAACCGGTTTATTCCATGCCGATCTTGTATGTTAATTCACTATTTGACAGGTTTTATCCGGTTTAAACCGGTTCAAACCGGTTCCATCCAGTTCTAACTGGTTCCGTCCGGTTCAGTCCAGTCAGAGTAGTTGATATTGGTTCATAACCGGTTCAAACCGGTTTCTTCCATGCTGATTTTGTATTTTCATCGATTATTGCACAGGTTCTATCCGGTTTAAACCGGTTCAAGCCGGTTCCACCCGGTTCTGACTGGTTCCTTCCGGTTCAAACCAGTCCAGTGGAGATCATACTGGTTCATAACCGGTTCAAACCGGTTTATTCCATGCCGATGTTGTATGTTCAGTATATATTGGACACTTTTTATCCGGTTTAAACCGGTTCAAACCGGTTCCATCCGGTTCTAACTGGTTATATCCGGTTCAGACCAGTCCAGAGGAGTTGCTACTGGTTCAGAACCGCTTCAAGCCGATTTTTTCCATGCCGATTTTGTATGTTAATTCACTATTGGACAGATTTTATCCGGTTTAAACCGGTTCAAACCGGTTCCATCCGGTTATAACTAGTTCCATCTCGTTCAGACCAGTCCAGAGGAGATGATTCTGGTTCAATACCGGTTCGAACCGGATAATTCCATGCCGATTTTGTATGTTAGTTCATTGTTACACAGGTTTTATCCGGTTTAAACCGGTTCAAACCGGTTCCATCCAGTTCTAACTGGTTCCGTCCGGTTCAGTCCAGTCAGAGTAGTTGATATTGGTTCATAACCGGTTCAAACCGGTTTCTTCCATGCTGATTTTGTATTTTCATCGATTATTGCACAGGTTTTATCCGGTTTAAACCGGTTCAAACCGGTTCCACCCGGTTCTGACTGGTTCCTTCCGGTTCAAACCAGTCCAGTGGAGATCATACTGGTTCATAACCGGTTCAAACCGGTTTATTCCATGCCGATTTTGTATGATAATTCATTATTGGACAGGTTTTATCCGGTTCAAACAGGTTCAAACCGGTTCCATCCGGATCGAACTAGTTCCATCCGGTTCAGACCAGTCCAGAGGAGTTGATACTGGTTCATGACCGGTTCAAACCGGTTTATTCCATGCCGATGTTGTATGTTCAGTATATATTGGACAGATTTTATCCGGTTTAAACCGGTTCAAACCGGTTCCATCCGGTTATAACTAGTTCCATCTCGTTCAGACCAGTCCAGAGGAGATGATTCTGATTCAATACCGGTTCAAACCGGATAATTCCATGCCGATTTTGTATGTTAATTCATTATTGGACAGATTTTATCCCGTTTAAACCGGTTCAAACCGGTTCAAACCGGTTCCATCCGGTTATAACTGGTTCCATCCGGTTCAGACCAGTCCAGAGGAGATGATTCTGGTTCAATACCGGTTCGAACCGGATAATTCCATGCCGATTTTGTATATTAGTACATTGTTAGACAGGTTTTAACCGATTTAAACCGGTTCAAACCGGTTTCATCCGTTTCTAGCTGGTTCCATCCGATTGAGACCAGTCCAGAGGAGTTGATACTGGTTCGGAATGTCTTCAAACCGGTTAATTCCATGCCGATTTTGTATTTAGTTCATTATTGGACAGGTTTTATCCGGTTTAAACCGGTTCAAACCGGTTCCATCCGTTTCTAGCTGGTTCCATCCGGTTGAGACCAGTCCAGAGGAGTTGATACTGGTTCACAACCGCTTCAAACCGGTTTATTCCATGCCGATCTTGTATGTTAATTCACTATTTGACAGATTTTATTAGGTTTAAACCGGTTCAAACCGGTTCCATCCGGTTATAACTGGTTCCATCCGGTTCAGCCCAATACAGAGGAGATGATTCTGGTTCATAACCGGTTCAAACCGGTTTATTCCATGCCGATTTTGTATGTTAATTCATAATTGAACAGGTTTCGTCCGGTTTGAACCGGTTCAAACCGGTTCCATCCGGTTCTAACTGGTTCCATCCGATTCAGACCAGTCCAAAGGAGTTGCTACTGGTTCAGAACCGCTTCAAACCGGTTTATTCCATGCCGATTTTGTATGTTTATTCATTATTAGACAGATTTTATCCCGTTTAAACCGGTTCAAACCGGTTCAAACCGGTTCCATCCGGTTATAACAGATTCCATCCGGTTCATACCAGTCCAGAGGAGTTGATACTGGTTCATGACCGGTTCAAACCGGTTTATTCCATGCCGATGTTGTATGTTCAATCATTATTGGACAGGTCTTTTCCGGTTGAAACCGGTTCAAACCGGTTCCATCCGGTGCTAACTGGTTATATCCGGTTCAGACCAGTCCAGAGGAGTTGATACTGGTTCAGAACCGCCTCAAACCGGTTTATTCCATGGCGATTTTGTATGTTAATTCATTATTGGACAGATTTTATCCCGTTTAAACCGGTTCAAACCGGTTCAAACCGGTTCCATCCGGTTCTAACTGGTTCCATCCGGTTCAGACCAGTCCAGAGGAGATGTTTCTGGTTCAATACCGGTTCAAACCGGTTAATTCCATGCCGATTTTGTATGTTAGTTCATTATTGGACAGGTTTTAACCGATTTAAACCGGTTCAAACCGGTTCGATTCGTTTTTAGCTGGTTCCATCCGGTTGAGACCAGTCCAGACGAGTTGATACTGGTTCAAAACCGCTTCAAACCGGTTTATTCCATGCCGATTTTGTATGTTAATTCACTATTGGACAGATTTTATCCGGTTTAAACCGGTTCAAACCGGTTCCATCCGGTTATAACTAGTTCCATCCGGTTCAGACCAGTCCAGAGGAGATGATTCAGGTTCATGACCGGTTCAAACCGGTTTATTCCATGAAGATTTTGTATGTTAATTCATTATTGGACAGATTTTATCCCGTTTAAACCGGTTCAAACCGGTTCAAACCGGTTCCATCCGGTTATAACTGTTTCCACCCGGTTCAGACCAGTCCAGAGGAGATGATTCTGATTCAATACCGGTTCAAACCGGATAATTCCATGCCGATTTTGTATGTCAGTTCATTATTGGACAGGTGTTAACCGATTTAAACCGGTTCAAACCGGTTCCATCCGTTTCTAGCTGGTTCCATCCGATTCAGACCAGTCCAGAGGAGTTGATACTGGTTCGGAACCGCTTCAAACCGGTTTATTCCATACCGATCTTGTATGTTAATTCACTATTTGACAGATTTTATTAGGTTTAAACCGGTTCAAACCGTTTCCATCCGGATATAACTGGTTCCATCCTGTCCAGACCAATCCAGAGGTGATGATTCTGGTTCATAACCGGTTCAAACCGGTTAATTCCATGCCGATCTTGTATGTGCAAACATTATTGGACAGGTTTTATTTCGCTTGAAACCGGTTCAAGCCGGTTCCATCCGGTTCTAACTGGTTCTATCCGGTTCAGACCAGTCCAGAGCAGTTGATACTGGTTCATTACCGGTTCAAACCGGTTTATTCCATGCCGATTTTGTATGTTAATTCATTATTGGACAGATTTTATCCCGTTTAAACCGGTTGAAACCGGTTCAAACCGGTTCCATCCGGTTATAACTGGTTCCGTCCGGTTCAGACCAGTCCAGAGGAGATGATTCTGGTTCAATACCGGTTCGAACCGGATAATTCCATGCCGATTTTGTATGTTAGTTCATTGTTAGACAGATTTTAACCGATTTAAACCGGTTCAAACCGGTTCCATCCGTTTCTAGCTGGTTCCATCCGATTGAGACCAGTCCAGAGGAGTTGATACTGGTTCGGAATCTCTTCAAACCGGTTAATTCCATGCCGATTTTGTATTTAGTTCATTATTGGACAGGTTTTATCCGGTTTAAACCGGTTCAAACCGGTTCCATCCGTTTCTAGCTGGTTCCATCCGGTTGAGACCAGTCCAGAGGAGTTGATACTGGTTCACAACCGCTTCAAACCGGTTTATTCCATGCCGATCTTGTATGTTAATTCACTATTGGACAGATTTTATTAGGTTCAAACCGGTTCAAACCGGTTCCATCTGGTTCTAACTGGTTCCATCCGATTCAGACCAGTCCAAAGGAGTTGCTACTGGTTCAGAACCGCTTCAAACCGGTTTATTCCATGCCGATTTTGTATGTTAATTCATAATTGAACAGGTTTCGTCCGGTTTGAACAGGTTCAAACCGGTTCTATCCGGTTCTAACTGGTTCCATCCGATTCAGACCAGTCCAAAGGAGTTGCTACTGGTTCAGAACCGCTTCAAACCGGTTTATTCCATGCCGATTTTGTATGTTTATTCATTATTAGACAGATTTTATCCCGTTTAAACCGGTTCAAACCGGTTCAAACCGGTTCCATCCGGTTATAACTGGTTCCATCCGGTTCAGACCAATACAGAGGAGATGATTCTGGTTCATAACCGGTTCAAACCGGTTTATTCCATGCCGATTTTGTATGTTAATTCATAATTGAACAGGTTTCGTCCGGTTTGAACCGGTTCAAACCGGTTCTATCCGGTTCTAACTGGTTCCATCCGATTCAGACCAGTCCAAAGGAGTTGCTACTGGTTCAGAACCGCTTCAAACCGGTTTATTCCATGCCGATTTTGTATGTTTATTCATTATTAGACAGATTTTATCCCGTTTAAACCGGTTCAAACCGGTTCAAACCGGTTCCATCCGGTTATAACAGATTCCATCCGGTTCATACCAGTCCAGAGGAGTTGATACTGGTTCATGACCGGTTCAAACCGGTTTATTCCATGCCGATGTTGTATGTTCAATCATTATTGGACAGGTCTTTTCCGGTTGAAACCGGTTCAAACCGGTTCCATCCGGTTCTAACTGGTTATATCCGGTTCAGACCAGTCCAGAGGAGTTGATACTGGTTCAGAACCGCCTCAAACCGGTTTATTCCATGCCGATTTTGTATGTTAATTCATTATAGGAAAGATTTTATCCCGTTTAAACCGGTTCAAACCGGTTCAAACCGGTTCCATCCAGTTATAACTGGTTCCGTCCGGTTCAGACCAGTCCAGAGGAGATGATTCTGGTTCAATACCGGTTCAAACCGGTTAATTCCATGCCGATTTTGTATGTTAGTTCATTATTGGACAGGTTTTAACCAATTTAAACCGGTTCAAACCGGTTCCATCCGTTTCTGGCTGGTTCCATCCGGTTGAGACCAGTCCAGACGAGTTGATACTGGTTCAGAACCGCTTCAAACCGGTTTATTCCATGCCGATTTTGTATGTTAATTTACTATTGGACAGATTTCATTCCTTTTAAACCGGATGAAACCGGTTCCATCCGGTCATAACTGGTTCCATCCGGTTCAGACCAGTCCAGAGGAGATGATTCTGGTTCAATACCGGTTCAAACCGGTTAATTCCATGCCGATTTTGTATGTTAGTTCATTATTGGACAGGTTTTAACCGATTTAAACCGGTTCAAACCGGTTCCATCCGTTTCTAGCTGGTTCCATCCGGGTGAGACCAGTCCAGACGAGTTGATACTGGTTCAGAACCGCTTCAAACCGGTTTATTCCATGCCGATTTTGTATGTTAATTCACTATTGGACAGATTTTATCCGGTTTAAACCGGTTCAAACCGGTTCCATCCGGTTATAACTAGTTCCATCTGGTTCAGACCAGTCCAGAGGAGATCATTTAGGTTCATAACCGGTTCAAGCCGGTTTATTCCATGCCGATTTTATATGTTAATTCATTATTGGACAGGTTTTATCCGGTTCGAACCGGTTCAAACCGGTTCCATCCGGTTCTAACTGGTTCCATCCGGTTCAGACCAGTCCAGAGGAGTTCATACTGGTTCATGACCGGTTCCAACCGGTTTATTCCATGCCGCGGTTGTATGTTCAATCATTATTGGACAGGTCTTATCCGGTTTAAACCGGTTCAAACCGGTTCCATCCGGTTCTAACTGGTTATATCCGGTTCAGACCAGTCCAGAGGAGTTGCTACTGGTTCAGAACCGCCTCAAACCGATTTATTCCATGCCGATTTTGTATGTTAGTTCATTATTCGACAGATTTTATCCAGTTTAAACCGTTTCAAACCGGTTGAAACCGGTTCCATCGGTTTTTAACTGGTTCCATCCGGTTCAGACCAGTCCAGAGGAGATGATTCTGTGCAATACCGGTTCAATCCTGTTAATTCCATGCCGATTTTGTATGTTAATTCACTATTGGACAGGTTTTATCCGGTTCCATCCAGTTCTAACTGGTTCCGTCCGGTTCAGTCCAGTCAGTGGAGTTGATATTGGTTCATAACCGGTTCAAGCCGGTTTATTCCATGCTTATTTTTTTTGTTCATCGATTATTGAACAGGTTTTATCCGGTTTAAACCGGTTCAAACCGGTTCCATCCGGTTCTGACTGGTTCCATCCGGTTCAAACCAGTCCAGTGGAGATCATACTGCTTCATAACCGGTTGAAACCGGTTTATTCCATGCCGATTTTGTATGATAATTCATTATTGGACAGGTTTTATCCAGTTCAAACCGGTTCAAACCGGCTCCATCCGGTTCGAACTGGTTCCATCCGGTTCAGACCAGTCCAGAGGAGTTGCTACTGGTTCAGAATCGCTTCAAACCGGTTTATTCCATGCCGATTTTGTATGTTAATTCATTATTGGGCAGATTTTATCCCGTTTAAACCGGTTCAAACCGGTTCACACCGGTTCCATCCGGTTATAACTTGTTCCACCCTGTTCAGACCAGTCCAGAGGAGATGATTCTGGTTCAATACCTGTTCAAACCGGATAATTCCATGCCGATTTTGTATGTCAGTTCATTATTGGACAGGTTTTAACCGAATTCAACCGGTTCAAACCGGTTCAAACCGGTTCCATCCGGTTCAAACAGATTCCATCCGGTTCAGACCAGTCCAGAGGAGTTGATACTAGTTCATGACCGGTTCAACCCGGTTTATTCCATGCCGATGTTGTATGTTCAATCATTATTCGACAGGTTTTAGCCGATTTAAACCGGTTCAAACCGGTTCCATCCGTTTCTAGCTGGTTCCATCCGATTGAGACCAGTCCAGAGGAGTTGATACTGGTTGGGAACCGCTTCAAAGCGGTTTATTCCATACCGATTTTGTATGTTAATTCACTATTTGACAGATTTTATTAGGTTTAAACCGGTTCAAACCGGTTCCATCCGGTTATAACTGGTTCCATCCGGTTCAGACCAATCCAGAGGAGATGATTCTGGTTCATAAACGGTTCGTACCGGTTTATTCCATGCCGATTTTGTATATTAATTCATTATTGGACAGGTTTCATCCGGTTTGAACCGGTTCAAACCGGTTCCATCCGGTTCTAGTTGGTTCCATCCGGTTCAGACCAGTCCAGAGGAGTTGCTACTGGTTCAGAACCGCTTCAAACCGGTTTATTCCATGCCGATTTTGTATGTTAATTCATTATTAGACAGATTTTATCCCGTTTAAACCGGTTGAAACCGGTTCCATCCTGGTTCTAACTGGTCATATCCGGTTCAGACCAGTCCAGAGGAGTTGATACTGGTTCAGAACCGCCTCAAACCGGTTTATTCCATGCCGATTTTGTCTGTTAATTAGTTATTGGACAGATTTTATCCCGTTTAAACCGGTTCAAACCGGTTCAAACCGGTTCCATCCGGTTATAACTGATTCCATCCGGTTCAGACCAGTCCAGAGGAGATGATTCTGGTTCAATACCGCTTCAATCCCGATAATTCCATGCCGATTTTGTATGTTAGTTCATTATTGGACAGATTTTATTCCGTTTGAACCGGTTCAAACCGGTTCAAAACGGTTCCATCCGGTTATAAACGGTTCCATCCGGTTCAGACCGGTCCAGAGGAAATGATTCTATTTCAATACCGGTTCAAACCGGTTTATTACATGCCGATTTTTTATGTTAATTCATTATTAGTCAGATTTTTTCCCGTTCAAACCGGTTCAAACCGGTTCAAACCGGTTCCATCCGGTTATAACAGATTCCTTCCGGTTCAGACCAGTCCAGAGGAGTTGATGCTGGTTCATGACCGATTCAAACCGGTTTATTCCATGCAGATGTTGTATGTTCAATCATTATTGGACAGGTTTTTTCCTATTTAAACCGGTTCAAACCGGTTCCATCCTGGTTCTAACTGGTCATATCCGGTTCAGACCAGTCCAGAGGAGTTGATACTGGTTCAGAACCGCCTCAAACCGGTTTATTCCATGCCGATTTTGTCTGTTAATTCATTATTGGACAGATTTTATCCCGTTTAAACCGGTTCAAACCGGTTCAAACCGGTTCCATCCGGTTATAACTGATTCCATCCGGTTCAGACCAGTCCAGAGGAAATGATTCTGGTTCAATACCGGTTCAATCCCGATAATTCCATTCCGATTTTGTATGTTATTTCATTATTGGACAGATTTTATTCCGTTTGAACCGGTTCAAACCGGTTCAAAACGGTTCCATCCGGTTCTAAACGGTTCCATCCGGTTGAGACCAGTCCAGACGAGTTTATTACTGGTTCAGAACCGCTTCAAACCGCTTTATTCCATGCCGATTTTGTATCTTAATTCACTATTGGACAGATTTTATCCGGTTTAAACCGGTTCAAACCGGTTCCATCCAGTTCTGACTGGTTCCGTCCGGTTCAGTCCAGTCAGAGGAGTTCATATTGGTTCATAACCTTTTCAAACCGGTTTATTCCATGCTGATTTTGTATGTTCATCGATTATTGGAGAGGTTTTATCCGGTTTAAACCATTTCAAACCGGTTCCATCCTGTTCTAACTGGTTCCATCCGGTTCAGACCAGTCCAGAGGAGTTGATTCTGGTTCAGAACCGGTTCAAACCGTTTTATTCCATCCCGATTATGTATGATAATTCACTATTGGACAGATTTTATCCGGTTTAAACCGGTTCAAACCGGTTCCGTCCGGTTATAACTGGTTCCATCCGGTTCAGACCAGTCCAGAGGAGATGATTCTGGTTCATAACCGGTTCACACCGGTTTATTCCATGCCGATTTTGTATGTTAATTCATTATTGGACAGGTTTTATCCGGTTTGAACCGGTTCAAACCGGTTCAAACCGGTTCCATCCGGTTCTAACTGGTTCCATCCGGTTCAGACCAGTCCAGAGGAGTTGACACTGGTTCATGACCGGTTCAAACCGCATAATTCCATGCCGATTTTGTATGTTAATTCACTATTGGACAGATTTTGTCCGGTTTAAACCGGCTCAAACCGGTTCCATCCGGTTATAACTGGTTCCATCCGGTTCAGACCAGTCCAGAGGAGTTGATTCTGGTTCAGAACCGGTTCAAACCGTTTTATTCCATCCCGATTTTCTATGATAATTCACTATTGGACAGATTTTATCCGGTTCAAACCGGTTCAGACCGGTTCCATCTGGTTATAACTGGTTCCGTCCGGTTCAGACCAGTCCAGAGGAGTTGCTACTGGTTCAGAACCGCTTCAAACCTGTTTATTCCATGCCGATTTTGTATGTTAATTCATTATTGGACAGATTTTATCCCGTTTACACCGGTTCAAACCGGTTCAATCCGGTTCCATCCGGTTATAACTGATTCCATCCGGTTCAGACCAGTCCAGAGGAGATGATTCTGGTTCAATACCGGTTCAATCCCGATTATTCCATGCCGATTTTGTATGTTAGTTCATTATTGGACAGATTTGATTCCGTTTGAACAGGTTCAAACCGGTTCAAAACGGTTCCATCCGGTTCTAAACGGTTCCATCCGGTTCAGACCCGTACAGAGGAGTTGATTCTGGTTCAATACCGGTTCAAACCGGTTTATTCCATGCCGATTTTGAATGTTAATTCAGTATTGGACAGATTTTATCCGGTTTAAACCGGTTCAAACCGGTTCCATCCGTTTATAACTGGTTCCATCCGGTTCAGACCAGTCCAGATGAGAAGATTCTGGTTCATACCCGGTTCAAACCGGGTTATTACATGCCGATTTTGTATGATAATTCATTATTGGACAGGTTT